>APFE030046931.1:41030-116757 GCA_000404065.3 Pinus taeda | reverse complement strand
TTTTCAGCCTCCGTAGTATAATGCTCAACAGTATAATATGTGGCAAAGTCAATTCCAACCCCCATTTCCAAACTAGTCACCACAGTCGTTTCCTTCCTCAAACCTGTGGCTGAATCAGGGAAGCCAATCTGGTTGGCCGAATCTTCCTTATACCCCACCATATTGGCAAAGTAATGCATACCCACCATAATGGACTCCCCCTACTTCACAAAGTTCAGCGTGGCAGACAAACTGGCAGAGACCAATGCATCAACCAGTAGGAACCATTCCTCTCCCTCAACCTACACTGCCAGCCTTACAACAAAATCCCTAGTCTAATTTGAGACCACAACTCCCAGCCCAACCCAACCCCAATCCAAATAACAGACTGATCCAATCTCTCCAAATCATAGAAACACCAGAAGTAGGAGCCGATCTGAGGGAGTGTAATTATCTTTAGTTAAGATCTAGGCGTATTTTTGAACCCAAGGGAGATAAGACAGTTCAGGTTGAAAATCAGTTACCCATAGAACATCTGTCACAACAAGAGGATGTCAATAAACAACAAACTCATAATCAAGCAACCACATCCTCTCCCCCGTTCCCAGAACGATTAGTCATACCTCGACCAATACAATATCCTGATTTTGACATTCTGGGAGAATTACAAAATTTGTACATAAAAATTCCATTCCTCCAAGCCATTCAAGACATCCCAATATACGCAAAAACTATCAAAGAATTGTGTATAAAGAAACCAAGGAGGAATATAACAAATAAACCAAGAGTCCAAGTAGTCAGCACTCTATCTGACTTATTATCAGGATAAAAAACACCCATTAAATACGAAGACCCAGGAAATCCAATAGTAACTGTGCAAATTTATGGTCAGACCCTTTCCAATGCCTTAGTTGATCTAGGAGTTGCAATCAATATCTTAACAACCACTACTTGCCAAAAGCTAGGCATTACATCTATAGAACCCACCTCTACCTTGTTAGAATTGGCTGACCAATCTGTGGTTAGGCCAGAGGGCACACTACATGATGTCATGGTCTCTGTTGACTCCTAGGAATATCCAACCAATTTTCTGATAATAAATCCCAAAACTCGACTTGATGGACATCCATTGATTTTAGGTAGACCTTGGCTTGCCATTGCCAATGCCTATATTGGCTGTCAGTAAGGAAATATGACCATAACTAGAGGAGCAGATATCAAGAACTTAGTTCTATATCCTCCAGCGCAGCTAAGTGTCACAATAGTCAAAACTAATAGGCACCCTGTATCATACCTTACTGATAACATTAGATGTCCATTAAAATACCAAACAGAAGACAATGCCATTAATAATTTCATTAGTCAAACTAAAATCACATCCTGCACACAATATCACATGATAAAAGCAGCATTTGATAGTGAATTAGAAGAATATCCTCTTAAGGATACACATGATCAAACAATACCTGTTACTTCTGTTGCAAATAGTAAAATTATGGAAATTGAACCAGGAAAAACCTTAAACATTAATGCCAACCTCACATCCAAACAAGAAATGAAGCTCATCCATGTGTGAAGGAAATATAAAGAAGCATTTGCATGGGACTACCCTAATATGAAAGGAATTGACCCCTAGTTATGTACACACCACATTTACATAGAAAAAGATGCGAGACCTGTTCGTCAGCCTCAGAGGAGACTAAATCCTCATCTAAAAGATGTGGTAAAACTGAACTTCAAAAACTTTTAGATGTCAATTTCATCTATCCTATCTCTTATAGTAAATGGGTCTCTCCGCTTGTAGTGGTACCAAAAAAGAATGGGAAATGGAGAATCTGTGTGGACTACAGAGAGCTAAATAAAGCAACACAAAAAGATCACTTCCCTCTCCCATTCATCGACCAAGTATTAGACACTTTGGCAGGAAAGAAATTCTTTTCTTTCTTGGATGGCTTTAGTGGATACAATCAGATTCAGATTGCCCCTGAAGACCAAGACAAAACTACTTTTACTTGTCCTTGGGGAACATTTGCCTACCGAGTTCTACCTTTTGGCTTGTGCAATGCTCCTACCATATTCCAAAGGGCTATCCTCAAAATTTTTGCAGACTTAATAAATGAAGGACTTGAAGTATACATGGATGACTTTACACCATACGGAGATGATTTTGATCCAGCATTGGATACACTAGAAAAAGTCCTACAATGCTACATTGCTACCAGGCTTTGTTTAAGCCATGAAAAATGTTATATGATGATGACTGAAGGACTTATTCTAGGACACTATATTTCAGCAGCTGGCATTCAGGTAGACCCAGCCAAAATCCAAATAATTTTGCTTATCCCCACTCCTACCACTCAAACATAGGTACGCAATTTTCTTGGATTTTCTGGTTATTATAGGAGGTTTATAGAACATTATTCACATATTGTTGTACCTTTGTATGCACTAACTAGTAACATTGATTTTCTTTGGACAGAAAAATGTGAACATGCTTTCAACGATCTGAAGAAGCTCGTGTCCATAGCCCCAGTCCTTCAAGGACCAAATTGGGATTTGCCATTTTAGATATCATCTGATGCCTCAGATACAACCATTGGAGCAGTCCTTGGGCAGGAAGAGGATAGAAAACCATATGCAATTTATTACATCAACAAAAATTTATCCCCTGTTGAATTAAATTACATTGTTACTGAAAAATAATTTCTAGCTGTAATACATCATGTCAATAAGTTCAGACGTTACATTACTAGATATCCTGTTATCTTGTCCACAGATCATTTTGCCATAAAATATTTAGCAAACAAGCCTATCACAAATGGCAGAATAACTAGATGGCTGATTTATTTATTGCAGGAATTTGATATTACAATCAAGGATCGACCTGGAAAAGAAAATCTTGTAGCCGATTTTCTCTCAAGAATGCCAAAGCCAATTGATGCAGCAGTAGTTGAGGATCAATTTCCAGACGAGCATCTGTTTGTTGTGGATGTTCAAACACCCTGGTATGCTGATGTTGACAATTACCTAGCAGTAGGTAGACTACCAAAGCATCTAACCCCTAATGAGAAGAAACAGATTGTTGAGTGGAGTACTCGATTTTCTTGGATTGGGGGCTATTTGTTCCACACAAGGGCAGACATGCATATTAGGAGATGCGTTCGAGAAGATGAAATCTTTGACATTTTAAAATCCTGCCATGACGGACCATATGGCGGACATTTCGTTGATCGCAGAAATGGACATAAGGTGCTGCAAACAGGGTATTATTGGCCCACGATTTTCAAAGATGCAAGGAAATTCGTCCAAGCCTGTGACAGTTGCTAGAGTGCAGGACTCCATGGTCAGTTTGATGAGATGCCTCTGAAACCACAGCTAGTCATCGAACCATTTGAGCGATAGGCTCTTGATTTCGTTGGACCAATTAACCCATTATCAAACTAGAAAACATATATTTTGGTGGCAACAGAATATGTTACCAAGTGGGTTGAAGCAAAGGAATTGCCTAGAGCTACAGAGGATTCTGTCATACAGTTCCTGTTCCATCTATTTGTACATTATGGCCTTCCAAGAGAGATAATTACAAATGGTGGACCACAGTTTGCTGGGAACAAAATAGCTGCAACTCTCAACAACTATCATGTCCATCATAAAATCACTACTCCATACCACCCACAGACAAATGGGCAGGTAGAAAGCAGCAATAAAATAATAGAAGCAATCCTAATGAAAACCATTGCGTCACATAGACGTGATTGGGCTGCCAGACTACCCGAAGCACTGTGGGCTTATAGAACAACATGGAGAAGTACCACTGGTTACTCACCTTATCAATTAGTGTTTGGAAAACAACCCATTTTCCCCATAGAATTTGAAATCCAAAAATTGCGAATAGCTCAGGAAGTTGGCTTAGATCTAATCGAGGCACAAATTAATCGATTACAGTAGGTCAATGAGCTGGATGAAATTAGGCTCTCTGTACTTCAAAACACTGCCTTGATCCAGCAGCAGTGAGCTAAATGGCATGATGCTCTCATTAAGAATAAAGTCTTCCACGAAGGAGACTGGGCACGTTTGTACGACTCCAGGTTTCAGGATTTCCCCGGGAAACTCCGGACTCGTTGGTTGGGACCATACGAAATCCAGAAGGTACATGACAATGGTACCCTTACTCTAATCACTATTGACAGTTCTGGATATGCCTTCAAGGCAAATGGCCACCGAGTTTGTCTCTGTCGCAAACCACTCACTCGGAAGTCCTTCTGCCAGTAGCTACACTGAGACTCTGATATGGAAATTTTGGGGGAGGGAGAGAAGTCTTACTCACCTGTAATTCATTAAGAAATTTATTTCTTTTTACAGTTTGTACATAATTTCTTTTCTTTTGTTAAATCATTTTTGTACATATTTTTGAATCAACGCTTTTCCGTTACTATTTTGTGCTGTTCCTTTTCTCAAAAGGACAGCATTTTCTTTTGTCTATTCCTTTTTCAAAAGAACAACACCCTTTGGATCAGCCGTCATTTTGTTGTAATTTTGTTCTTTTTCTTTATTTTTGAGTTCTGTTGTTCCTTTTCCAAAGGAACAACATTTTCGAGTTCTACTCTTTCTTTTCCAAAGGAACGATATTTGTTTGCTTTGTTGTTCCTTTTCCAAAGGAACACATTTTTGATTTCTGCTGTTCCTTTTCCAAAGGAACGACATTTGTGTGTTTTGCTATTCCTTTTCCAAAGGAACAACATTTTCAATTTTTGTTGTTCCTTTTTCAAAGGAATGACATTTGCATTTTTTGCTATTCCTTTTCCAAAGGAACAACATTTGTGGTCTTTTGTTGTTCCTTTCTCCAAAAGGAACACCACTTGCATTCTTTTGCTCTCCCTTTTTGAAACAACTTGTTCCCCTTGCTGCTCTAAATTAAGGATGCTTATTGTCCCTGTTCTTTCAAGTCTTTTAGAATACAGCTATGCACTTATGCAATGAATACAAAATCACAACATACTGAAATCAGTGAATCATAAAATCGCTATCTTTATAAGAAATTGCTCTGAATTGGTAAGAGGACAGAAGGAAGGACACGCTTATTCATTATCTTTTGTTGTCATTGTTCTACTAATTCCGCTCTGATTTGTTATCTTTATGATGTTGGTCCCTTTTATTCCTCTTTGATTATTATTCAGGAATAAGAGCAAAGGGTTTATATCTTCCTATTGAGATGTTAATACTTCTTCCACCATTCCTACTCTTAAGGAGTGTTGAACCACCCTTTGTGTATAAATAGGGAAAGTACTTTATGAAAAAGAAAGAAAAAAGAGCAAACAATGTGTTTAATGACTTATAGTTGTCAAATGCAGGATAGGGGGTCTCATCACAGAGCCAGCCTACCTTGATCATGAGGGAAATCGAAGTGGCTTTCCCCTATGGCCCCCACCAGGGATATGGTCAAAGGTCTATCAAATAAGAGCACTTGGAACAGGAGGTCTCATCACAAGCCGGCCTGCCCCTCATCCTCTCGTGAATGGCATTATGGTTAACTGGTCACCAAGCCAGCATAATGGCCTACCATTTTGACATCAACAACTTTCTTAGCATAACAAGGCATGGTTCCATTGGTGAATAAACAACTCTGCCAAGGTTATGGACACCTGTCGGCAGCAGAGCACTGTTAATGGTATTGAAGTCACATTATTTACACCAATAGGTAGTTATTAGCACCCTTCTGTTTCTTGTGCCTTAGTAATCAATCATATATTATTTCTCAAACCATACAATGCATGTATATCTATTATCACCAATCATGACAGAACAATTGACAATGATCGCATGAGACTCTGTATCCACGGCAGATGTCCTATCCCCATCCTTGCATCATATCACCGCAGTCTCTTACATATTAAGCAACCCAACTCTACGCCTCGATTTCGATAATTTTCTACTTTTGTAAACATGGCATATTGCCATACGCTGTTCCTTATGGACTTTGTTTCAGAACGGGCGCCGCTCCTTTATTTGACGGCCGGGACGACCTATCACATTGCAGGGGGGGAGGTTAACCTCATCATTCCCTGGATTACGTGTCAGATCACTATTCAGGAAGCTGTGTACTGGGGTATAGCACGGCTCAACAGTATACTATTTTTTTATTTTTTTGCATGACTTTCTTTTCATAAGCCATTTCCATTGTATACTCTGCAGCATTAGATTTTGAGTGAATCTTGCATTTGTCAGCCTCTCTGTGTTTCAACAGCGTGAACAACTGTCGTTCCATTGAGAGTTTACAGTGAAACCATTAACATGGGAGGAAGATGGATTCTGAGAGAACCGCAGGTGTTAACAATCTCTGTTGTTGCCTGGGAAATCCTGGCAAGAGCAGGGTGGCTGACATATCTGAACCGCTTACAGGAATCCAACGAGACTGTAGCAATTGAATTCTTGCAAAATTTTCAAGAGGATCACTCCACAGTGAGGGGGAGACACATAACAGTCACCGACAGCATAATCGTAGAAGTCTTGGGACTGCTAGCTGCTAGACCTGTATAGACGTTAAAGGAGAGATTACAGAAGATCATAGAAATCTTCCAGGAGGAAGGCCAGAGCCTGACAATTAGAGGAAAGGGGGTTCTGCCAGTAGCATTAGGAGAGCCGTGGGTGGAATTGGCGAAGACCATTCAAAGCTACATCACCTGTGAAGGCAGAAAAGACGTGGTAAGACCACGACACCTTAAACTCTTAGTTGTACTAAAGCAAAAATGCTCTGTAAATTTACCTGCATTTCTGAATTCATTACTTCATGACGTTGCATGGAGCATAAAAAAGGCACAACATGTAGAGTTAGTTGTTAGTCATCATGGGTTGATTCGGTTAATAGTCAGCCATAGCCTTACCCAGCAACAGAGTAGCTGGGAAGAGCTAATTGCCATGATAAATGGAGGATTGACCACACCATCCCCAAAATGTAAACATGCCACCAGTACACTTGAATGTCCAAAAAAACGAAGGAAATCGGTCCAGCTAGCACGGCTACGAGGGAGGTTGGAGAAGCCCCAAGGAAACACCAGCCAACCGGTAGAGATAGAAGATGAGAAACCCCCGCGATTAGAAGGGGAAGACAATGAGAAAGGAATACAAGAAAAATAGGAAGGAGAAATGGAAGAAGAAGCCGATCAATCTGAGTAGGAGGAGGAAATGGAACAGCAGGAAGGTAGCCCATTGCAGGACCCATTGGGAGAAGATGAATTGGCCAAAGTTTTGGCCAATATGGGCGAATATGGCCAACCTTCCAGTCCTTCAGATCTCCATGCCGAAGAGGAACCTCAGAGGGGAAATGCACCTGAAGAATCACATACAGAGGAGGTAGAAGAAGAGAATCTGCCTATTCATGATGAAAATATGATAGGAGATACTGAACAGGAACAATCCGTTCCTAGCCAGACGACACCAAAAGAAATTTCGGAGGCGAGGGGGAAAGAAAAGGAAGTCACCCAAGAAATAGCAAAATCAGTTAGGGTTCTTGCCTCGAAACAACCAGAGTAGAGCAACGAAGAAGCACCCCAGAGAGAAAATCAGGGAATTAGTCGCAGTCTAGGCTGCAGTGAATAGCCTGCTGTTCCTTCTAAGGAAATTGAGGAAATTAAGAAATTGCGAAAGGAACAACAGAGGCTACTGAATATAGTAATTCAGCTCCACCAGCAGATTAGGATTCTAAAAGTAAGGAAGGGTAAAAAGGACTTCAGGAAGGAAAAATGCAACCACTCCAGCAAAACCCCTCAAGACAAAGGGTCGGAGGACCAGAGTCCATCCTGCTATTCAAAACCCTGTCGAAAACCAGGCTGCTGTTCCAAACGATGCTGAGGAGCAGACGGTTGTTCCAATTAAAAAGGAACAACAATGGACTGATATCCACGTTAAGATAGAAATGGATGATATGTTGACCCGCGATAAGGAAATTCAGACAGAGACACCACCTTTGGGAGTGATAAGGGTCATGAATGCAAAACAACGTAATAGGAAAATTCAGGTAAAACTCCCGGCCTCCACTGCCGCATGGAAAAGAGATCTGAAAATGGTAACCCTACGAAAGGGTTTGAAGCAAGCTCAGCAAGCAACAGAAAAGCTTAGAGAGCAAATGGTCCCTTGAGAAAAGTATGAAGAGCTATAGCAGCAGCTTAAGAACGTCAATCTATCTGAAAGCCAGGCCTTTGAAGGGTTGCAAGGGAAGAAGAAAAAGTCGCGAAGGTAACTCGTAGGTTAGATATAGTTATCAAGTAGATGGATACCTTATGTTCTTTATACAATGAAGTCCTAGCATGTAGAGCCCCTGCTAAGAATTATGCCTTGTTTTTAATGGAACGATATTTGCAATTGAAAATAAAGGTTGTTAAAGCAGGTGCTCCCATACAAATTAACACCATCGATGATTTTATAAACTACTGTAAACACTACGGGGTAAAAGTTCAGAGACTACTGTGTGAGTTTTATTTACATAACCTTGTATTAGACCAGGAGACCGAGCTGAACCCTGGCCCTTTTGTTGGGGATATTCAATTACAGGAATTTATTTCATTTAGGGTTAATCAAATTAAATGGCTTAAAGCCTATAATGCTTTCCAAAGACAAGAAAACAGATTAGATTTGTGGATAAGAGCTCAGCTTAGGGATCCAGTACAATTTGTGGAGAAAACATAGAAACCTCATGAAGACTCCAGGTGTAATTGAAGCATTAGGACCCATGCATGAGGCAATCATTCGACGGGGATTAGAATACTTTTTCTCTATCAAAAACCTTGCCATTGATGCAGCTAAATTTCGGTATCAGATCTCTAGTCCGAATATCCAGCTCAGGGAACCATTTAAGTATGAAAATTTTAAATTAGCCGCCAACCCCTTGCACCTCTATGGCGAAGTCATTTTGAGGGCAGGGCCATCCTGGTTAGGATATAGGTTCCGGAGTCCAATTATTTGGCACCCTGCACCCAGATACCAAGCCCTGTATGAGATGCCTGAGGGTCAGATAGGTCATTTCTTTGAACACCTGGTTATGCATCATGGCTGTAGGCCTTCAGATGAGATTCCATATGCAGCCTACTAACTCACTGCCTTACATGTCAACTACAATGTTTTCATGAGGGCATGAAAAAGCGTAAGCAGGGGGGTGTGTGGAGTACGAAAGAAGGTATGTTTTTGGTAGTTATTTCAGCATCTTTTCATTAGAACTTACAAACCTTTTGCATCATGAACTAGGAAAACAATAAGGAATTGTAATAAAACATGTGAGATTAATATGCAAGATGAAAACACTGACCATTTTCATTTCCTTATGCAGAAAGAGGGAAAAACGAGAAACTGTCGTTCCAAAGGAAAGGACAAGGACAGGTTAACTGTTTTCCCTTTGACGGGAGACCGTATGCAAACAAGGCAAAGCAAATCAAAGCGAATCAACACTGGAAAGGAAGTGGAGTTATCGGCTCGGCGCAGGAAAGAAAAGAAATGACTGGGGACTAATGGTTCGACGAATCCCTCAGGATCCTTGATCCTAAGGGATCGCTGCTTTAACTATTTCTGCACTTAGACATCTCCGCCTTCACCATTATAAAAGGGGTAGCACTGTTAGCTTGAAGGGGAATTTGTTATGTTTTATGTAATTTCCTTTAATATCAAAACTTTGATCATCGAATCTCATTAAGAACTAATCTATTGTAATTCCGCTTTATGCATTAATACAAATTTGGTTACTATTTCATCTTTGAGTCTAGAATAACTTCAAGCGGTGTACCCCTGGAGGCTAAGGGCCTGGCCCTGGAGGACACTTTCTCCTGTACTATTACGTTTGGTTTATGCGTGGTTTGCTTATCGACATTATTTGGTAATCTGATGTGTTTTGTAGGTTTACATCACATGCTCTGTTATGTTTAATTTATTAATGTTTCTAAAGATAGAACTATTGTATTGACTCTACATCGTATCACTGTTCTTTTAGGTGTTGATATAATACTGCTAGTCTTTACAGAACACTGTTGCTGAGCCTTTGTGTTGTGCACTTGTTCATTAACATTACAGAATTCATCTTGGAAGTTATGTTCTTTGCGATTGTTGGATTTATAAACAATGTTGTTCTATTTTGAAATGCAGTCGTACTCTTTCTAACTGAGATTGATAACTAGATCATATTACTATTAAAGTGTGCCGTGTGTATATATTGTTTTCAAGCGTTGTTCTATAATTCATCATTAATCAGTGATGTGCCATTTTGGTGTGTTATTCAGGCCGCCCTTAAGAATGAAGGATTGTCGTTTGATTCCTGTAGATTACAATTAGTGCATTTGATCTTATAGACTAAGGTGTTACTGCTTGTTAGACTTAGTTGTCGTTACAATTTCTTAACTGCTGTTCCATTTCAGGTTTGCTTTTCTATTTCTTAATTGCTGTTCCATTTCAGGTTTGCTGTTCTATTTCTTAATTGTTGTTCCATTTCTTATCTGCCATTTCATTTCTTGTCATTTGTTATTTTTGTGTGAAGAATGATCTCAGGCTGTAGTGAGCATTGACATCTACTGTCTGGCTCCCAGATCCACAATCTATTCTCTGGTTTCCTTTTCCATCAGTTCACAAAGGGATGGGTTATTGCTACCGAACCATTGACTGATAAATTGCTTAGTTTTCTGAATGTGTGGTTTAATCTTTTGAAGTAGTTAGTTGTAAACAAGCATCCGTTTACTCTTGTATTTTCGAACACTGTGTTACTAGCATTACTCTGGAAAATGATAGCCTCAGAGTGAGACACTCTTTGAAATAAAAAAATGTTCCCGGATTGACATATTAATGTGAGGTAATTAGAGGTGAAAGAGACCCTTTTTATAGCTTGACAGTACGCAAGATATCAGTCTTGAAATCTTCCAACAAATTGTCGATTTCAACTCATGTAATGCTTCCTCCTGAGGCTCTGTTGTCTCTGGTGATCGCATCACGTCTGGTTGGTTTCTGCCTTGTACTGCCTCTGGAGCACCTGATGCACAATTGTATAATATCATCATAATCCTCTTGATAAATATCACTCTTCCCAATTAAATTCAGTGTTTCTACCCATTGGTCTTTCATACCTTTTATCATCATAGTTTTAAGAACTTCAAGAGGCAAAGTTGCATAAGGAGATCTTTGTAGATTATATTGAAAATGTTCTACATATTCTTCAATAGTCTCATTAGCCTTAGCCACCATTTGAAAGATTTCATCCTTCGTTTCTCTAGTTCAGCAATAATCTTGGTATTTTTTTAGAAAGGTTGTTTTCATTTGGTCCCAGATAATAATGGTACCTCCACCAAGCCCCATAAACCAACACAAAGCTGCTCCCTTCAAAGTAGAGGGGAACAGTTTAAGATTTTGGAGGTCGGTAGTGTAATCATACATAAAACATCAAATTCGAAAAGGAATGCATCACGATCCTCTGAAGTTAGCCCATGAAAGGTAGAAATATTTTGTAATGAAATAGCTTTCATGGGAGCATTGACAACTGTATCAACAATAGGGTATTGTAATGTAGAGGTCTGAGGCTATTGCTGATTATGAGCCATTTGGTAAAAAAGGTGCCAATATCCTTCAGGGATTTTTGGGGTTGGAGATTTGTTCTTGGGGGGTTTAGAAGAGAGTTTTAGAATGATTTTAACATCACTACCTTGGTTCGAAATACTGGGCGTCCTCTGTTCAACCACTACTTCAGGAGATTTGGGTTCTGATGATTTAATATTTTCAGCACTACCTGTTTCTCCTTCTCCTTCACAGAGATTGCAAGAATTCCCTTCTTGTAAAGGGCTAGGCTATAAATTTTCATTGTTTTGAAAACTATGTTCAAACCCTTCAGTCTTGTTGTGAATCTCAGTGTCAGCTACAAATTGTGATCCTGCGACTTGAAGGGTTATAGTAGGATTTCTTGTAGAAACAGTTCGGGGTCCTACTGGTGACTGAGACTCAATTTTTCTTATGATTTCATCAATGAAGGTTGATTGTCCAAGGATCACCGATCCCTTAAATTTTTTAGATCTGGGTGGAGGAATTATATCTTTTCTATTCTTTTCTTCTTAGTCATACAAAAATACAAACATTTATTTCTACTTCAATTCCTACGAAATTTTGCTGAAAAGCAGGCAAAGGAGCAAGCACTTTAATTTCTAGTACACATGTTCTTACCTTCCGTTTTTAATACCCAATTATTTCATAGCAAACAAACATCAAACATCCTATGCAATTTTGCTGAAAAGCGGGCAAAGGAACAAGCACTTTACTTACTAGTACACAGGTTCTTACCTTTCATTTTTAATACCCATTTTTTTCACAACAAACAAACATCAAACATACATCACCTTTTGTGAAATAGAAACACTCTCCCTGGCAATGACACCAAAATGTTGGTGCATATAAGATGTCCTTTTATAACTCCTAAATGTATCACATTAATTATTGACCTGGGTAAGTCTTTTGTTTCAAGAGTGTACACAGTATGTGCAGGTGATGGAAATCCTTGTATCTACAGAAAGTCACGCTTTAAGATAACTTATTGATTTCAATACAAGAGTAAATGGATCAAACCATAAACTACCAAACTTGTAACTTTAAAGAAATTAAACTATTCAAGCATCAAACTCAATCTTAATCAAAAAGCTCTAATTGCAATTACAGGCCATAAGCACATCAACCGATTACACTGTAGCGGTAACAAAGCTCTTTCAATTGAATAAAAACTTTTGCATAACAGTAATACACCTGATCTAACCAATAATACTCTGGTTATCAACTAACATGAAATAGCTCTTATCTAATAATTGAATCAATCTACAACATAAATAAATGAAACCAATCAACAGTAATAAGAAATAATGCATGGAATGCACAAACTCAACACCGGTGATCTATATATCAAGTAGATCAATTGTAAAACTATAAAAAAGAAGTAATTAGACTTGTAGTAAAAAGGTAAAAGTATAACACAGGGAAAAGCAGTGAAATCCACCAGTGACTGGGCCCAAACCGCTAGTGATTACTGCCTAGTTACTCAGAATATCGTGAGAAAACAGAAACACAAATTATATATTACTCATTAACTCCAATTGTCATTACAAGCACAATGTGTTCTTCAGAATAACACCATATCTCCTAAAATTACAGCTGAAGTAAAAAAGGCAAGAGTTGCTCTATTCTATTCACTTTTCCCCTCTTATAGTCAAGAGGAAAAGAGATAACTGTGATTCCTCAGGATCAGGAGATCCTAAGGAATTCACAACCAAAAGATATTATCAGAACATTCTTTCGTCCTGCGCTGATCCTTCTGATTCACTTCTCAACTGACTGCACAAGACACACTCTTTTCTCCTTGTTTTGCCTTTGCTATTCAATAGATTGAACAAAAATTGTCCCATACGCAAATCTCTGCATACAAAGCAACGAAAGTTAGTTTTGATAACCAAATCATATCAAAATCAGTTTCGTTCACTTTCTATCGAAATTCTATCAAAACCTTATTACATCATGGCACAAATGCATAAAAAGGAGGAAAATGATAATGTAATCAAGGGTAAATTTATACCTGTTGCACGGCCCAACATATATCATGATGGATATTCTGCATAGTAGTCAATTTTTTGGCACTCCAGGATATGGAAGGGGATGTGAACAGGAGACAAGAAAAAATATTGTGTAACATTAGTCCATAATGCTTCACATAAAAACCATAATTGTTTCATATCTTTCGATCCAGTTCCTGTTGAAAATAATACTGAGAGGGGGGGGGGGTGAATCAGTATTATCAAATTCTTTTTCAATTTATACAACTATTTGCAGATCTGACTAATGAAACTTGCGTATACCTTCCAGACTTATAATTTAATTTATTCTTTAGATTTTGTCCTTAATCTGTGTGTCAGAACCATATAACAATAAACAGGAACAGGAAAAATAGAGCAGAGAGTCACACCAAAGAACACAAGATATAAGGTGGAAACTCAATGTGGGTGAAAACCACCTGCTGCAATATGTCTCTATCTTCTTTCAATTAGAAACTTCTTTTTGCAATGATTCTGTATTGGTGCAGTCTTATACCAACACGCAGGCTTCAACTTGCAGAAGGCTACAACCTTCGCTCTTTCTCCATACTCTCCTGGAAGGGAGCTACAACCCCCTCAGCTCTTGTACTAGCTGAGGTACTAGTACATAGGTGCTAACCTACTGAAGGATTCGACCTTCTCTTTCTTCCAGGGACCACATTTCATAAATTTTTAGACTGGATCCATGAATATCAATCAAACATCAAATAGATCTGCAATCAACCAACTTCCTTGTACAAAATACTGAATCAATAATTTCTCAGCACACAGCAATCAAACACCAATTCAGAGCCCTGAACACTGCAGTAATAGACAAAAGCATCTAAAACATATTTCAGGAAAAGTCCGCAACTTCACCAATAGAAACCTGCGGATATCCATACTCCGCTATGTCGAGCCTGCGCACCTCCGCACCTGCTCTGTCTTTGTCCTACGCACCTCGGCACTGGTGCTGTGTCTGTCCTACGTACTTCCGCACCTGCGCTCTGTCTGTTCTGCGCACCTCCGTACCTGCGCTGTGTCTAGCCTGCGGACGTCCGGGTATAGACAATTTATCAGTCTTCAATTATACCCCAGACTATCAGATTTACAGATCTGATCATGCGCCAAAGAGATCTCGACCCATCAGTAGATCCAACTTGTAATACTCAGGTTTCTCCTTGATTCAGGTCCAACTATATCTCACCAACCGATCACCCGTTTTTCAGATCTTTCTTTTCTTAAGATATTCAACACAACTATGTCTCCAGCCAAATGATCCCCTTTCCTTTTTATAGTCTAGGCCTTTCTCAAACCATGGTCCAAAACCATAGAGATCCAATACTAAGAACCCAAAACCTGGGTTCAATACTTTAGATGCAAAACCACAGACCAAAACCATACGATCAAAAATGTCAGACTGAATACCATGGACCAACCATAAGATTTCCCACGTGCGCGCATTTTTATCTGCATGAAAGTCCGTGAACTTTAGGTCCTCACTTTTTGTTCGAAACATCTGCGAACATGTCTACACCATTTGATCGGCGCACCTGCAGAACCTGCCAATCACCGCATCTTCATGCATAGGAACCTGCGGATCTCTCATTTTCTACCATTTTATGATCTGCTCCTTGAGTGAGTTGCCATCAAGGACAACACTTACGTCATCGAGCCAAACCTGTGCCAAACCTATACCATAATGCCAACAATCTCCCCCTTTGGACTTGATGGCAACCCAAGGTCACTCAAGGTCTTTCCTCCCCCTTTGACATCAAGGGAAAAGGGTTATGCTCCCCCTGAGTATATACTGAAATCTCTGCTCTGCTGTGCTGTCCAAGCTCCCCCTGACATATAGGCAAGAGCTGCAAGAAGATATGACTCCCAACCAAGAGGGGATACATGATATAATAAGAACATTACATTATCCATCCCAGGCATAGTGGGGCAACCAAGACAGGCCGATACATGACCTTGACAAAAGAGATATTAGCAGCAATTGTCAATCATAGATCAGTATACATGTTCTCCTTCTGCACTTGCTCCTCCTGACATCAAAAAAACTGAAGAATTGAACCAATATGCCAACAATGCATTTTAGAAGAATATATGCTCCCCCTGAACCTGTGCCAGATGGTCTCTGACAAACCCATATTGGACTCTTCTCATCCTTGCTTTTCTTCAAGTCGACTGAACCCACATAAACCAGCATATGTACACGTAACCCCCATATGAATCTTGCATACAACAATCCCTTAAACAGGCAAGATTCAACAGCAATATGATGCATCAACTACCCCCAGCTTTTGTCTGAGGTATTCAAAGGTCTCCCTAGGTAGTGGTTTGGTGAGAATATCAGCAATTTGTTCCTTAGAGGGAACATACTCCAATTTGACCTTTTGTTCAAGCACTTGTTCTTGGAGAAAATGATACTTGATCGGTATGTGCTTAGTCTTTGAATGCATGACAGGATTCTTTGAAATACTAATTGCACTTTTATTATCACAAAAAATGGAAATAGGTGGAGTACAAGTGATTTGAAGATCTTGCAATGTTTGCATCATCCAAAGGAGTTGTGTGCAGCAAGATGCCGCAACTACATATTCTGCTTCAGCTGTAGATAACGCAATAGAGCTTTGTTTCTTGTTGAACCAAGATACTAATCTAGGACCCATGAAGAATGCACTACCACTAGTGCTTTTCTTGTCATCCACGCTTCCTGCCCAATCTACATCTGTGTATGCATGAAGTGTGAGATTTGTACCTCTAGGATACCATAAGCCATAGTTTTGAGTTCCTTGAAGATACTTGAAAATTCTCTTAACTACCTGAAGATGAGTTTCCTTTGGATTTGCATGAAACCTTCCAACTATTCCCACTACATGCATAATGTCTGGTTGGGTGCCTATTAGATAGAGTAGACTACCAATCATGGATCTATAGGTTGGTTGATGTACTGCTGCCGATTCATCATTTGCGCTGAGGCTACATCCTGTCACCATAGGGGTACATACTAGTTTCGAATCCTCCATCCCATATTTCTTCAAGATCTGCTTGAGATATTTGGTTTGTGATAGAAAAATGCCATCTTTGTTTTGTTGGACTTGTAGACCAAGAAGATATGTGAGCTCACCAAGCATGGACATTTCAAACTCTTTCTGCATCACCAAGGCAAAATTTTGACTCATGTCTTCTTCATTGCTACCAAAGATGATATCATCAACATACACAACAAGTATCAGCAACTTATCATTGTCAATTTTTATATACGGATTGTTATCAGTTGATCCTTTTATAAAACCTTGTTGATGTAGGTGCTTATCCAACCGATAATACCACGCCCTTGGAGCCTGTTTAAGGTCATAGAGAGCCTTTTTGAGCCTGCATACAAGTTTTGGATCATTTCCAAGAATAAACCCATCTGGTTGTTAAATATATACTTCTTCATTTAAGTCTCCATTCAGAAATGCAGATTTTACGTCCATCATAAATACTTTGAACTTCTGAAAGCTAGAGAGAGCAAGGAACATTCTTATAGCCTCAAGTCTGGCAACTGGAGCAAAAGTTTCTTCAAAGTCTATGCCTTCTTGTTGCGCATATCCTTTGCAAACAAGTCTTGCCTTGTTTCTAACCACATCCCCATTTTCATTCAACTTATTTTTGAAAATCCATTTTGTCCCTATAACATTCTTATCTTTTGTTCTAGGAACCAACTCCCAAGTGTTATTCTTTTCAATCTGCTTGAGTTCTTCCTCCATGGCCTTGACCCAGCATTCATCTTTGCAAGCTCTCTTACATTTTGTGGTTCGGTGGAGGAGAGCAATGCTAGATAGCTTGAAGCTTCTGAAATGGTTCTTCTTGTTTGCACACCTGCCTCTTTTGTGCCCCAAAATTTGAGATTCTGGATGATTCTTCTGAACATATCTGGATGGAGTCTTTTCTTCTATCCTTATATGTTCTTCTGGTGCCTCATGGGTTTCTTCTTCATCATGAATCTGATTTGATGTTGACGGATAGTCTTCTTCGAAATCTTCAAATTTTATCTGCCTAGGAGTGTTTCCTTCTTCATCAACCACTACATCAATGCTTTCAACAATTTTACCAAGTCTTTTGTTATAACATTTGTAAGCTTTGCTGTGGGGAGAGTAGCCAAGTAAAATGCCTTCATCTACTCTAGGTTCAAACTTGCCAAGATTTTCATCAGTCCTTTTAATGTAGCATTTGCTTCCAAAAATTTTGAAGTATTTTACTGTGGGAGTCTTACCATACCAAATTCCATGAGGAGTCTGAGTGTTGTTTACCCAAACATTTGTCTTGTTGAGTATAGTAACAGCGACAAATGCGGCTTCACCCCAGAAGGTTGTGGGAGTTCCAGACTCATCAAGCATAACACGGGCCATTTGTTGAACCATTCTGTTCATCCTTTCCACTACTCCATTTTGTTGAGGAGTCCTTGTAGTAGAGAATTCCCTTCTTATTCCATGTTCTTCAAAAAAATCAAAAAATTCATCTGAGGTAAATTCCCCTCCTCGATCAGATCTGAGGCATTTGATTCTGCGATCTGATTTGTTTTCAACCAAAGCTTTGAATGACTTGAACTTTTCGAAAGCTTCATCTTTATACTTCATGAGTCCTATCCAACACATCCTTGAAAAGTCGTCAATGAACAAAATGAAATACTCTTCTCCTCGAGGTGACCTCTTCCTAGTTGGACCACATATATCAGTGTGGACAAGTTCAAGTGGCCTGCTAGTTGATCCTTCCTTCTCAGGGAAATTAGTTCTAGTTTTCTTACCAAACTGGCATGATTTTCATATTGTATTGTTTGGAATTCTGATGTTAGGAAGATCACGAACTACCTGATATTTGCATGCTTTCCTAATCTGAGAGAAGCTAAGATGCCCCAGTCTTCTGTGCCATAGCCATTGTTCATCATTCTTGCTTAAATAGCATTGTTGTTGTTCTCCCTTAAGTACGTATAAGTTATTCGGAGTTCTTATGCCTCTGATCACTATTTTTCCCATATCAAGCTTACGAACAATACATCCATTTGATTGAAATATTACCTCAATTCCTTGATCACACATCTGACTGACACTCAATAAATTATGCTTTAAGCCATCAACATACATAACATTTCCAGCCTTGACCGTGTCTTTCAAACGAACAGAGCCTTTACCTTTTATGAATGCAGGGGTGTCATTTCCAAATGAGACCTTCTTTTCCTTTTCTAACGCACTATATGGTTGAAGTTTTTCTTTATTACCTGTCATATGTTTCGAGCATCCACTATCGATGTACCATTGATTTTCCTGTCCTTCCGCATATAAGGCTATCCCACATCTTTCCGGTTGCATTTCTTTCTTTTTCCATGTTTTGGAACTTAATGAAGCTTGCTCCTTCTGAGTTGTTTGCTGAAACCCGCTTCTCCATTCAGAACCTTCATGACCGAAATTGTTACAGATAGAACATTCTATTTCATTTTCAAGAGAAGAGAATTTATTGTAGGTTCTTTTCATGATCCCTGTCATACCCCTTTGTTTTTTAGATTCCCTAGTCATGATAGTCTTGTGGGAAACACATTGAGTAGCTTTATGACCAAAGTTATGACAAGAGAAACATTGGCCATTGAAGAAATTCCTGCGACTATCAAATCTACCAACCATACGATTGTAGTTTTCATCCATTCTTGAGCCAAATTGAGAATGATTTACCTGTGGTCAGTTGAAGCTTATGTTCATCCTTGACATGGATTTCCTCCAATTTACTTGATAATCTTTGATCATTCTCGAAGCAAATTGTCCCTTATTTCCCTGGTGATTTGCATTATACTTTTTCTATCGATTGTCATCTTGTTCACTTCTCCTTGCTTCATCAAGATAACTTTTGGAGGTGGATGGATTTTGTGCTTACTTATGAGCTTGATATGTTTCTTCGGAATATCTGAGTCCAGTCTTGATTAGAGAAGAACACTGCACTTTGATAATTTGATCTAGAGTTTCAGACCCTTTAGCAAATCTGAGATTAAGGGCTTTTGTTTTCTCAATTTCTTTCCTAAGTCCCACAATTTCACATTCTAACCCTTCATTGTGTTTATGTTTTTCAGCAAGTTGGAATGTTAGAGTATCTATAATCATGTTCTTTTCCTCTAAACAAACTTTAAGTTTTGAAATTTCTTCATAAAGACCTTCTTCATTTATAGCATCCAAGAAATCATCATTTTCAAAAGCCATCAAAAGTCTATCATCATTACCTTGTTCATCTTCATCACTATTTGACAATCCATCACTGTCTTCATGCGTATAATAGCTCTTCTTATTATGTTTTCTGTTCCATCTAACAGGTTCCTTACTTTTGTCTAGTTTATCTTTATGAGGACATTTTGTAGCATAATGACCGACTCTTCCACAAGCAAAGCATTGAAAGGCAACTTACCTCTGAATCTACCAGTTCCACGTTGGAGGTTCTTGAAAAAATTTGATTCTTCTTCTTCTTCTGACATATGTCCTGACTCATAGTAATCTCCTTTTCCTGAAGCCTTGAATGCAGCTTCTCTCTTGTTTGATGTTCCTCCTTTTCTCATTTTGTAAGCAGTTAGAATTTCGTGCAGTTGTGACATGGTAAGGTTCTATAGATTCTGCTTTTCTTCTATGGCAGAAAATTTTGAATCAAACTTGGGAGACAAAGATCTTAGAACCTTTTCAACCAAAACAACTTCTTTTATTTCTTCACCCAATTTTTTCATACAATTTACAATCTCATCTATACGTAGGAAATAGCTAGCCACGCTTTCATCATTATGCATTCTGAGATTTTCATATTGAACTCTAAGAGTTTGTAATTTTGCTCATTTTACCTGTTCATCTCCTTCATAGCTTAGAACGATCTTGTCCCATATTTCTTTTGCGCTTTTGAGCTCCATAACCTTGATGAATTCTGATTGAGATAAACTTCCTAATAGAGTATTGATGGCTTTTGCATTTGTTTCATATTGCTTCTTACCAGCTGTATCTGTAGGAGCTACTGATGGAAATGTGTATCCTGTTTCCACAATATCCCAAACTTCTGTACCAAGAGATTGAAGATAGGCAGTGATTCTTACCTTCCAATAGACGAAATTGCTCCCATAAAAAATTGGTGGCCTGATAGATGCTTCCTTTTCATAGTAGCTCATGATGATAGATCTTCCTTCATGGGATCAAGCTTTTTCCTGAAGGACCTGCTCTGATACCAATTGTTGAAAATAATACTGAGAGGGGGGGGGTGAATCAGTATTATCAAATTCTTTTTCAATTTATACAACTATTTGCAGATCTGACTAATGAAACTTGTGTATACCTTCCACACTTATAATTTAATTTATTCTTCAGATGTTGACCATTAATCTGTGTGTCAGAACCATATAACAATAAACTGGAACAGGAAAAATAGAGCAGACAGTCACACCAAAGAACACAAGATATAAGGTGGAAACCCAATGTGGGTGAAAACCACCTGCTGCAATATGTCTCTATCTTCTTTCAATTAGAAACTTCTTTTTACAATGATTATGTACTAGTGCAGTCTTATAACAGCACGCAGGCTTCAACCTGCAGAAGGATACAACCTTCTCTCGTTCTCCAGACTCTCCTGGAAGGGAGCTACAACCCCCTTAGCTCTTGTACTAGCTAAGGTACTAGTACGTAGGTGCTGACCTACTGAAGGCTTCAACCTTCTCTTTTCTTCCAGGGACCACGTTTCATAAGTTTTTAGACTGGATCCATGAATATCAATCAAACATTAAATAGATCTACAATCAACCAACTTCCTTGTACAAAATACTGAATCAATAATTTCTCAGCACACAACGATTAGACACCAATTCAGAGCTCTGAACACTACAGTAATAGACAAAAGTAGCTAAAACATATTGCAAGAAAAGTCCGCAACTTCACCAATAGAAACCTACAGATATCTGCACTTCCGCTATGTCGAGCCTACACACCTCCGCACGTGCGTTGTGTCTGTCTTGCGCACCTCTGCACCGATGCTGTGTCTGTCCTGCGTACCTCCGCACCTGCGCGGTGTCTATCCTGCGCACCTCCACACCTGCGCTGTGTCTAGCCTGCGGACCTTCGGGTATCAAAAATTCATCAGTCTTCAATTATACCCCAAACTATCAGATTTATAGATCTGATCATGTGCTAAAGAGATCTTAACCCATCAGTAGATCCAACTTGTAATACTCAGGTTTCTCCTTGATTTAGGTCCAGCAATATCTCACCAACCAATCACCCGTATTTCAGATCTTTCTTTTCTTAAGATATTCAACACAACTATGTCTCTATCCAAATGATCCCCTTTCCTTTTTATAGTCTAGGCCTTTCTCAAACCATGGTCCAAAACCATAGAGATCCAATACTAGGGACCCAAAACCTGGGTTCAATACTTTAGATGCAAAACCATGGACCAAAACCATAGGATCAAAAATGTCAGACTAAATACCATGGACCAACCATAAGATTTCCCACGTGTGCACTTTTTTCTCTGCATGAAAGTTCGTGAACTTTAGGTCCGCACTTTTTGTTCAGAACATCTGCGAACATGTCCGCACCATTTTATTGGCGCACCTGTGGAACCTGTCGATGACCGCATCTTTATGCACAGGAACCTGCGGATCTCTCATTTTCTACTATTTTATGATCTGCTCCTTGAGCGAGTTGCCATCAAGGACAACACTTACATCATCGAGCCAAACCTGTGCCACACCTGTGTCATAATGCCAACAGTTCCTTTAAAAATAGGTAGCTTAATATCACCACCCATATTTGTTCTCAGAGGGAGGGGGAGTGGAGGGGATTCGTAAGGGAGGGAGGGGGAGGGGGCGTAGGGGGAATGGAAAAACTAAAAGCACCCTAATTATTACTCGATCCTAACTTCGGAAAACTTTCAGGTAGGAAGGATGAATACTGTGAAGTTACTTTGGGGTTCTCATGGAGACTTTCTTCACCTTCAGATTCACTCAACAGAGGGATATAGTCAGTTTCTATGAAAGTCTTCAGATTTTGGCCACGAGATCTCTTTCTAGTGTCTATTCTATATATTTTTCCACTTCACGTTATTCCAATCTCTTCTTCGGATCTTCTCCCAAACATCAGTAAAATAATAATCTTACTGCATTCGTAAAATTCCCTTTTCACACAAAAGCATCTTAATCTAGAGTTTCAGAGACCTCAAATACTTACCTCACAGTTCTTTGAAAACTTGTCATTCTGCTTCACTGTAGGACACAGTTAAGTGTATCGCGAACTTGGTACTGAATCCTCCCAAGATGCTATAATCCAAAAATCAACAGCCCTTGAAATCCTATTTTCGATGTTCTTGAATCACTATATAAATTTAGGAGTCCACTCCTTAGGTTCGTCTCCTTTAAAACAACCCTTTCTTTTGGTCAACCTTGATATCCACTTGCAAAACTAAACATGAAATGAACTGAAGAAAATTTCATATTGATATTTTAAAATATACTTTTGTAAACCTTTTAGACGACAGACGAGGAATTCTATTCTCTTGATCTACAAATTCTCGTTCTTTCTTTTTTACCCAATATTGAATTTATTTCTTCGACGGATGCAACATCCACATATCCCTCAAACAGATCATGGTCCTAGCAATGGAACCATTTGTTGGCTTAGGTTGGGTTGACCCAGGTTCAATCCTTTACTACGCACCAATAAAACCCCCAATCACTGGCGCTCTTGGAAATGACCTGCAAGCAGATCACAATCTCACTCGAAGTGACTATGGGAGGATGTAGAACCAGGTTTCTGCAGCCTTGAGGAATGATGCAATGTGGTATTTTTGTGTTTTATTGTACTTAAAATTCATAAATTACTTCGCATTCATACATTACTTCACCACATTACATTCATCACTTAAAAAAAATCATATACATCCATAAAACTTCACTGTATAGAAATAATATGCAACTGTAATAAACTACTACGCTACAATAGATAATAAGCAAATAAGCACATGAAGACATATATTTTACCATGGTCCATCTCAATGTGGGACTATGATCACAAAAAATGTTGCTTATAATAGAGAATTTTTACAACAAACAGTTCTTAGCTTGCACACTCAACTATAGGCAGTATGCGCACTTAGCTACAGAGCCTTGCCTTCCTTCCAAGTATAAATCAACAAGATACAACTATAACACAGCTCCGGATCATAAGATGATGATTCTCTTCCTTATTATCCATCCCTATATATACTATTACATCGAGGGATATATCATCACAATACCATGGTCCATATACTATGGACTCCCCTAATACAAGCTACTATGGTTAGAAACCAGTTATCATTTACAAAATTACATTCTTTTAACAAAAGGGGGGGGATTTAACCCTCTTCGAAGCCCATATACCATGCAATATATTTATTACACTGTCCACTTTGGCACTCCACTGCTCGACTGCACGGTTCACCTCGCACTCTGTTGCATCCTTTACTTCACACTTCGCTCCCCAAAATGCAAAGTCTTCATCAAAATCTAGGCCAAGTTGGGCTACGCCCAACAATTACCATGGAATTATCCCATAGTAATGAGTGCAAAAATGGATATTTGACCACGTCTAGGAATACCATCGGCATAAATAAGGGTTTGACCCATGGTATTGGCTAAGGCCTAAGATATATAAAGAGATAGAGATCAAAGTTTTTAGGGTGTATGTTTTGTGTTAGGGATGAATTGTTGTTCTGAAATAAGTATGCAATTGTGAATGCAATGATGGATTAGATCTTATAGATCTGAAATGGATGCATATTTAATAATTTGTTTATGAATTGATAGATATGTGACGATGAAGTTATGATGTGTTTATTTTATAGTATATGTCGAGATATGGGTTTGACTGAAGTTTTGTTGTGCCGTGAAGGTATGATTCAATTACATATCTATATGCAGGTTTGTTTCAAAAAGGGTGCATACATACATGGATCATATTTTGAGTAGTAGCGTATCAATTTTGCAGTATAGACATATCTATACGTGGGTATCAAATATGAAAGGCGCGTACATACACATAAGTGTCTTTTAAGGGTCACATACATATGCTAGGGTTTTGATGAATGTGATATCTAATCAGCTTGATCAGTCTTTTTGTGTTTGTTGTTGTCTGTTAGTGAATTCTTTCATGATCATCTTCGTTTAACAATGATGATTCAGGTTGAATGATTTGTGGAATGATTTGTTGAATAGTAATGATGCTGCAATTTGTATGTGGTTCAGAGATCTGTGATTTCTTCTGTGCACAATTCAATGAGTAATTTGGTGAGTATTTCAATATGACAATGATTGAGTTTCAGGGTTTAGTATCTTGAGATCTATATGCAAGTATTCTTCATGGAAAGTTCATATATACGTGGATATCCTTAAGAATATTAGCATACATATTTTGATATATCGCTGATAATGGTTTGTAGTGATAGAATTTGGTTTATGTGATAAACAATATGTGGATTGGTATTCTGGTGAATGAATTTATAGCGATCTAACTACTTTGGGTGTTTGAGATTGATTTGGGTCTCAGTTTGTACAGTGATTAAGTGATTTGATATGATGATTGGTTTCAATTTTATTATTTGATATTAATATTAAATGATAATAGTGGGTATAGTCTCACAATTTGATGAAACATGGCCTACATATTTGGTGTTTTGGTTTAGGTCGATCCATTATGAAATATTATGAAACGTGGTCCACAAAAGTGTTGAGGGTTGGAGCTTTCAGTGAGGAATTCAAAGCTTCATTCGAGTGGTAGTTGGTAAATCTGATAAGGGGGGTTGGAGCTCCCTTCCAGTGGATTTTGGAGAATGAGAGAAGGTTGTAGCTTTCTACAGGTGGGTGCTTGCACGCTGGTATGATTTTGCGCATGCAAAAAAATGTAAGAAGTTTTTCATTATACTAAAAGATGAAGACAGAGATAACAACAACAGTTGTTTTCTCCTGTTAGGGTCCTATAATTTATAGGATCTCAAGGTGATTAAGTATATCACATTTTTCATATTTCATATTGTTCATAGATCTCATTATTCAATTGATTTCCAAAAAAAAAGAGGGTATTTAAAAAAAAAAGAGGAAAAAAACAAAAGAAAAAAAATGAAAAGAAAAGAAAATCCCAAACATTGTCCAATTCATACACTCTAAGCATGTTTGAACAAGTTTCAATTTCTGTTGACATTATAGAAAATAAAGATCCGCCAAACAGTTCAAGCTTGGAAAATCAGTAACTAGGTAGAAATGGAATTGGTTCAATTGTTCAATCTGGACCAATAGGAGAAATAAGTGATAGAGTAGGTTAGAAAAAAAAAAAAAGAAGAGAAAGTAAAAAGTGGTCTGCAGTTCTAGATACACCTTGCAAAAAAAGAAAAAAATGTTAGATTAGAAACAAAAGGGTAGGTAGATTGAGAGAATTATAAAGGGAAAGGGATATGAAAATTTCCTTTAATATTTTATGACATAGTTAATGTGTTTTTCCTAATGTTTGAAAAAAAAATTTAAAAAGGTTAGGGGTCTTATACATTACTCCTAACTTTATCCTATACTCCGCCCCCCTTTTCATTTTCCTACCTCACCACTCACGTGCCCATCACATCACCTATTACCCACCCCACACCTTTCATCAAACCCTTGTAACCAATATTTGATCCAATGGCCCACATGACTTTCCGCCCCACCCCCCCCCCTTCACCCTCCAAATGTTAATGTCGGGGGGGTCCGAAATCAGTGGTTTCGGACCACTTACATGTCACGCTGTCATGATTTCATACCCACCCACCCCCCCCAACTCATTCCACTTACGACTCCATAAGCCCTTCGAAAAGTGGTTTTCACTTTCCAATAAACCACCCCTTCATTGTGACCATTCACCAATCCTACTGCTCCACGACGCCACTCTGTCCCATCCACACATCACCTCCATTCCTATGCTATACCATTTCACATTTAATTTGTTGGACTGTTAGCGAATGGACCTACGCCACTTTAGGCCACTCTGACGGGGATTCTCCGAAACTACAAATGCATCATCTCACTCATTTACTGAGTTTTGAATATGTTCTCTTTTTCTTACAGGAGAAGGTTAAGGCTTGCTCGGGCATACACAGTGAAACAATAATATAGCTGCAGAAATCTACACTTCTCTACGTTTAGAAGACATCCCCCTTCTCGAATCCCGTGTTCTATTCATCCCCTTTCTATTTTCCCTCTTCTTCTCATTCCTTTTCTGTTATAGTTCACTTGCAAATTCAAAAAATAGTCCAGGTTTAAAAAATTTCACAACATAGCAATGCCACTGAAGAGGAAAGAATAGGAGTTTTTCAATCCAATGGTGTACCCACCAGTGGACTTGGACCATATTCCGTTTGTAGATAGAGATTTCAAGATACATGAAACCATATCCAAATTCGAACTCTTTGACATCTACTGGTGGTGGGAGGAAAAATTTGTTGATGAAATGGATGATATAGGACTCTAGGATATAAATTTTCCTTTCTACATTTTTCCCAAGACCCATAGCTACCCAAAATTGATCAGAAAATTCCAGTCATTCTATAACCCATAGCAAAGGGTAGTAATAGCCCCAACAAGAGACATATTGTTTACCATTGATGCTAAATCTATAATGTAGATGATGCAATCTCCTATAATTGAAGGATCCTCTCCTTTTTCCCATGAAATCATCAGTGGAATGTATTAGAGACTAGACTTTTCCAAAAGAGATAAAACCCTGGAACTCTTCATGATTGAACATACTCCACTTCCTAGCAAAAATCCTCCATATTCCTCCTCTTCTTTCCCTGATAGAACCAAACATATAGTCGTTGTACTTTCATGTCTTCTAGGCTATTATTTAGATCAGTGACTTGATGAGGCCATAATAGGTTTCCTGTCCATATTGTCATCTAATGCAAACCCCTTTATCTTGTTTAATTTCAATCAGTTCCTGGTATATGTCATCCATGAATAATTCATAAATTTCACCACAGAGGAAGTGTTTCAATATTCTTCAGTATTAGTGTACATGTTTGTTTATTTTAAGGCAGACAGATTTTAGTTTGCAATGACCAAGTTGAATGAAGAAGGAGAACCCCAATTTGTGATCTTCTGGACAACCTTAGTAATGAAGGATTATAGGAAATTCACATACAAAACATTCATAGAGATGTTTGTCCTTCCAGCTATGAGCCTCCCTAGTGGAACAACGGAACCTAGTATAATTGAAGAAATTAAAAGGATTATGCAGCTGACAGATCAAGCAAGAACAGGAGATTGGTACTTGTACCAAAACTACATAGAATTGAGGGTATATTGATGTGAATTGGCCCCTTACAAGCTGCCAAAGATCCTCCCCATGAGGATATTTGCACTTGAGTATATTAGGCAAATGATCAATGCAGATGAAGTACATTTTGCAGCAGCAAAGAAGAAGTCTCAATTTAGGATCAAATACCAGATTGGCCCTTTTATTTGCAACAACAGGGCAGTAGGTGGGGAGGCTGACAAGAAATTGAAAGAGATGAAATTGAATCACAGCTTCACATGGTCCTATGACCAATGGGGCATCATATCCAAGAAAATGGTGGAGAACAAATCAACAACATACATTCACACTCACAGGCCTGAGATAGAAAATTTTATGAACTAGATTGAGTGGATTCCATAGGTGAGTCATTTCAGCTCAAAACCTGCACAAAATAACCCTAAAATCAGTTAAAATGGGGTAAAATCACTTAAGGAATCCATGAATGAGGGTTTCCAATGCGCCCTACTGCCTTAACACCCCTCCCAGTGCTGCACAGGGAGGATTAACGCCCTCCCATGGCTCATACAGAGCGTTTAACGCTCCCTACTGGCCTGTTGGAGGGCATTAGTGCGCAAACATGGCTCTAGGGAACCTCAGATTTGCAAAATTCCACCCTAAAAACTGATAAAAAAGGTTTAATAAAGCATAGAGAAATGTTTTAGCTCTCACCTGGGACTGACGACATGTCGAATGGTTGCCTGGATCTCCTACAATGGTTCGCGGAAAATCTACTCGTCTTTAGCTCCAACTAGCTCTCACAAACTTCAAAATAGTGAAAATGATGCATGTGAAAGCTCAAAGAATTTCTTTATATAAATTTGAGACATGATTTTTTGAAAATCATTAAAGAGGAAATAGTCCATTCTACATGATTTTTTATCATGCATGAACCCAGATAATAGGAATTGCTACTTTTTTACTACTTTTGATGAAAGTACTTCAGGAATGAAAAGAAATAAATGCTGGTTGCCAGACTTTTTAGAGCATTGTTAGGGATATTTTATTGCTCTTTAAAAAATATAAACATTCCCGAGCTTTTGTCCTTGCGCTCGTTAAATCTATGCAATGATAAATAGAGCACTTTTGGAGACATTTTATCGCTCTTTAAAAAACATAAACACCTCTGAGTTTTTGTAGTAGAGCTCGTTAAACATATATACCAAAACCCGTAAAGCACTTTTAGGGATTTTTTATCGCTCTTTAAACAATATAAAATTCCCTGAGTTTTTCATCCTTTGCACTCATTAAATATATGCAAACAATGCTCTGAGCACCTCATTTTTGATCTAGTTCCAGCTCATAAACTGAAAAGGACTAGCGAAGCATCCCTTTTAGGCACTTTTTTCTCGCTCTTTAAACTAAAAAAATCCCGAGCTGTGTCTTGCTGCTCGTTAAACATGCTAAAGATGACTCGAGCATTCTTTCAGGTACTTTTTTCAAGCTCGTTAAAAAATGAAAAATCCTGAGTTTTTGTTACTGAGCTCATTAAAGTGTCACGACAAACACGAGTTTAGTCTGTCGTCTCGTACTCGTAACAAAATGAGGTTGACATCTATTGGAAAAAGGTTTCTCTTTATCTGGGTCCATAGACTAAATAGGGAAAAGTAACTGATACGGGTATACTATTAACCTTTTGTCACACCTTTTTAACAACTATGACAAAAGGACCACCATGGGGTCTCTCTTTACAATCTTTGCAGACTCTCTAAAGATGAAAAAATCATCGAGTTGTCTAGTCTGGACTCTTTAAATACAGATACAAGATATAGAGTCGTTCTTTTTATGATACTTTTTAGACTCTTAAAAAATGAAAAAATCAATGAGTTTTCCTGTCTGGATTCATTAAACTAATCAGATAGGGAAAAGAGTAGTTCTTTTTTGCAATCCTTTTCAAACTCTCTAAACATGAAAAGATCGATGAGTTTACCCGTCTGGACTCATTAAAAATCAAACGGGGAAAGTGGAAATACAACCGTATCCTGAAGTGTGGTTTGGCAGCAAAAGTTCCCTTGAGCATGGCACTCCCTCAGATAAACCATCATTTTGATAGCCTCTCAATATGAACCCTACCAACCTATGAGTTTTTAGCCTATATACCCTGATTCCATTGCATCTCCGTATCTTAAACACTCTGTAGTGTTCATGAGTCTAGTGTTGTCTGGTTAAAGCCGTTTTCATGCCTTCTATTGTTCAAGGGTCCCTACTTGTTTCCTCAATGAACTGACCCTACATATCCTTTCATCATGCCCTCCGTCATTTAGACCCAAAATCTCAAAAGATTCTTCAAAAAACAAAATCATCCTTGTCCGGTTTCGTGTCAACTGATGTAGGACATGCCATTGCATACCTTCGACATGTTCCTTCCTATCGACTTCAACACTCTATCTAGGAAGATAACCCAGAAACACATTTAGTGCCTTGGTGCTTGCAGACATTAGTGGTAGGTTACCTTGTGCTTGATCACGGGTTTTCATCGTTGGCTTCTGGTTGAGCAATTCTACGAGTGTTCAACGACAAAAAATATTTCACACTCTCTAGTTTGCACTGTGCATCTTGGAGACCATCACCATTATCGGTGGCCTTCCTTGCATCTATTAACAGTCTCCATTATTGGCTGGTATTCAGATGATTCTGTGCATGTTCGACGTCAACTCATTCTATGACATGTACCTATCTATGTTTTTTGGTGAAGCAGGAATCAAGACGTTGGGTAGAGGCTTGCATCATTCAGCCTTGTTTCCTCTCCCAAGCTGCGATATTGTTCTTTGAAGACAACCATTCCAGGATAATCTATTATGACACTAGATCTGCCATGTGCCATATTGGCAGCCAGCATTGTTATATCTCTGAGGAGAAAGTTACTCTGACATAGCTACTAAGCAAGGGAATGCCGAACTTAGGACATAATTTTAGCAGTTCATATATATGTACTTTTGTTGTATCAGGTTTTCCTTATCACCCAAAACTTCTCTCTCTCTCTCTACAAAGATTTTGATGGGAAACTACAGTATTTTCATAAAGTATTTCGGCCATCGTCTCTGCCTCTGATCTCATACTTTAGGGGGCATCTGTTATAGGACAAATTGACCTCCTAATCAACTCAGAGGACAAAGACAAGATGACTGAAAGAATGACCACAGTTGCAAGCCTAGAATCCACACTAATGCTCTCTGTACACTGACAACCTGCTTTATAAAGCTTGTTTACAAGCATAAAGGAGCGTTAGTCAACCTGCTAACTCTTGTTGTTAGACCAGGGGGAGCGTTAGTGAACTTCAGTGATGCTCAAGTGGTTATGCCAACGAATCTACCATTAAATATCTAGATATTATTTCCCTAAATTTGTGCAATAAAAGCAGGGAAACTCCAAAAATCAAGATATTTGGAGAAATTCTATTCCAGAAATAGAGGCAAATGGGAAAAAGCTGGTAAACGAGGCAGGTTCATGGTTTTTACCCAAATGAACTACAGGTGGAGTTGGGTAGCCCTAAATCGATTGCTATATAAGAAGCAAGAGGGCCATTGCACAAGGGCGAGAGCATTTAGAAGGATAGTACATGGTGTTGTTGTGATATTGTCATATTCTTGAAGGAGCTAGCTGAAAGAAGGAGAGAGAGAGAGGAAGAAGGGATAAGGAAGGCTGATACAACAGGGTTGTTGTATTCACTCTTCTGAATATAGGACTGCGGTTGTGTTCCACTACTCAAAGTGTCGGTGATATTGTGCATTTATTTGTTCATTCTGATGCTTGTTGTGTTGAGTAGATAAGTTACACATTTATACATGTTTGTTACGGATTCTTTCATTAATTGTCAGAAGTATATGTTGTGATTGGTTTCATTCCTTCTTTTCTACATGAATCGTCTTCAAGCCGGTCAGGAGGAGTTCTTCTTACCATAAGAAGATCCCCAAGCGAATCTAGAAAGAACCAAAGGTGATCCTTTCTCCATATCCTGTCAATATATGTCAGATAGATGAACATGTGTGTAACAGGTACCTTTTGCAGATAACCTTACGGTATGTCGGAAGTCCCAGGAAGACTTTCGAGGGTAGTTTTCATCCCGTGCATTTTACCCCATAGCAATAAATTCAATATCACAAGAATCCCACAAAAATAGCTGTAAAACCTGGTTTATTTCTTTGCCAAACTGTTGTGAAGATATACAAAGTAGCTCAAAGCTTCCACCAGAGTCCAACCTTTGCAAATGACTGAAAAAGTACATAACATAGGCAAGGAAACTACTGATGCTAGCTATCATGGGTCAAATCCATGAGAAGAGGGGTGGTTTCAACCATATCTAAACTAGGAACACAAAAGTAGGTAGTGGAACAACTTGCCTCTAAAACTTAGGAAACCAATTCATTCATCATCAAACCACTTGAAACTTGATGTATCTACCCTATGAGGTGTTTTTCATCCATATTTACATCAAATACATCATTTACCATGCTAAATTTACCAATGAATGAAGAAATAGTCAAATGCAGTGAAAACTAGGAGAAATCTGGATTTTTAAGCAAAACCGACAAAATCCAGTTAATGCGCAGTGCCAAAAATTTAATGTGTAGTGCCACTTCAGGGGCAGTTTTGGAGGCCTTCCCAATGTCCAAATCAGGTGAAAGATGGCTTGTTGGAAAGCCCTGCCTGTCTAGTTTCCAGAACAATTTGATGTTTCTGATTTGGAGCTCATTTGCCCCTCCAAAAGTTGATTCTCCCAAGACTGCTTCCTATGTGGCAAAAAGGTCGTAGAGAGGGCACTTTTTGGGTGTTTTTTTCCCTTTTGGAGGCCAAGATCTCATCCAAAGCTTCTCAAAAGTTTTTGGTTTTCATATTTTTCCATGCTGATTCCAAAAATTCAAACCATTTTTCAAAAGGAGGTCCCCATCAAAAGTGCAGCGCCACTGTATTGGAAAAACCTGTGTAAAAATTTCCAAAATTCATAAATGACCAAAAATGCTCAAAATTCCTTCAAATTTGGCATGCGGCAACCATGTTAAGTGCTTTTTTGGTCCAATGATGCTTCAGCCAAGATTTTGAGTTTATCATGTTCTTTCTTGCTCCTCAAGGCTCTCCTTAACTTAGCTTTTAACCTCTTTACCCTTGAATTGCAAATCTTGTTCCAGGTTAAATAGTGATAGGCCATGTGGCAAAGCATTTTCTTCTCTTTATTGGCCTTCTCAAGTAGCTTCTCTATGTGAATGTTCACCCTTTCTAACCAAGTCTCTCGGTCATTCTCAATTTCTTGCTCAATGGAGGTCATCTTGCCCTTTGCCTTCTTTGTTCTTTGTCGGTTTTCTTTGTTCATTTGTAAATCCATGAGGTCTTGCTTGTCTCTCAAATGTTTGTTTTCCTACTCTAGATAGTTAACGATCCATTTGGTCCTCTCTAGATTTATTGATAAAGTGTGTATCTCAGCCTTTTTCTCTTTGATGATCATTTATTTGATCCTTGAGTCTTGAGCACTCAAGTCCATGACATTCTCTTCTCGAGCTACCTCAAGATCAACCAAGACAAAATCTCTCTCTTGCCCTTCACTAGGGTCCTCCACATGCATCTTTATCTTCCCTTTATCTTTGTCCTTGTGCTATTGGTCAACCTGTACCTATCTAGCTGAAGAAGAAGGCAAAGCCCCTTCCACTCCCGGTGGAGATAACATTTGCCTGTGATCTGGAGAAGAAAACGAGACCCCTTCCACCCCTGGTGAAGATAATGCTCACCTGGAAGTAGCAAAAAGCCTCCTAGTGCCTCTCTCTTAAGTGACAAATACTGGCACTCCAGTAGTCTTAGTCTCTTGGACACCTGGTTTTCCTAAAGGTCCTCCTTCCTCCTGGAGCACTAATGAAAATACTTGAGGGCCTTTGAACATTTCATGGGAAATGAAGGTCTCCCATGGCATGTTCAGCAAGTTCAACTGATGTAAGACAACCATCTTTATCAAGGAGAAGTGATAAATGTTGTTGAGCTATTGAGGAAATGGTTTTATCTGAACATAATGGACCATCTTTTCTATGTTCCTGCATATAAAGTAGGGGACGTTTATCATTTTCACCCTAGTGAAGTGCATCAATAACCTAATGTGGTATGCATATAAGCAGGAAAACCTTCCCTCACAGGTGAAGTATTTGATGATGATCTTCATAAGAGGGGAAAACTTGTCCTCCAAGTAATTGAAAGGAAATACCCTACTAATATTGTTGTGGTATCTAGCCTTAATATAAAGCTCATAATATTCTTTGTCCACATATTGCCCTTTGTTCCATTGTTCACCTACAATTGGGATGCCTGTTGCTTCTGAGATAGTGGTAGGTGATAATGTGAAAGAAACACCAGCAAGGGTAACCTGACCCTTGTCTAGATGAGTAACAAACAACCTGTCCAGCTAATGATGGAATTTGACCCTGTCCACCATTTCACAAAAATCATAGCAAGAGTGATGTCTAAAACATGATATGGAAAGTGGGCAAGCAAGCAACTCTATAAGACTGATAGGTTCCTCCCGGATGATTTTTGCCCCTTTGTGAGGCTTCCTCTGCACATGTCTTTCCCTAGAGCTGTCACTAGAGGTTTCTTCCTCCCTCTCATAATCTATGTCCCTCTCCATAGGTTTTAGTGATGTAGTAGTTCGATGAGGAATAAAGGAATGAGGTGGGGACAAGATGAGTATGAAGATATTTTGAAAAGATAAGGTGAGTGAGGTGTATGGGGGTGTGAGTGCTCGAAGGAGTGGAATTTTTGGGGTTTTAGGGAATGAGGGGAATGAGGGAAGTGAGTAGGGTTTAGAATGTGGGATAAGGGTTTGATATGGAAGTAGGTGTGCTGAAAATGTAGGATTTGGGAATTAGGGTTTGGGAATAGTGTAGGGCTAGGGTTTTATATGGAGGGTAGGGTTTTTGGAAATGAGCTCTAGTGAATTAAGGATAGGGGAGGGAACTTAGTAAAATAAGTAAGAAAATGGAATAGGAGAGCAACAGTAGGTGTTTTATAACTTGTGAGAGGTGATTTAGTGATTAACTAGGTTTTTGAGAAGAAATTCATAGATACTAGGTTTTGCTTTAGATGAGACCACACAACTCAATTAACCAAGCAACATCTTTTCTTTAGCAAGGTGTAGGATTGTACTTACTTGGAATAAGAATTGAATAGCTTTGGAGGTGTTTTGATAGCAAGTTTGAGGTGTTTGAGCCTTCCCCAACAGGTGTGTGGCACTGGCCAACAGGTGTGCAACACACTTTTAATGCGCAGCGCCCGAGTAAATTAACACTGCAGAACAACAGTAGGTGTGCAACGCACTTTTAATGCATAGCGCCAGGCAAATGATGCGTAGCGCCAGTCAACCTTCTCGATTTTCACTATTTTTTTTTCTCCTTCTTGCTCAATGATAGTGAAAAATCATATTTCTTAGGCTTCACTTAGCACTTTTCTCTTCACCAATGAAAAATGAAACATATGGATGAGTTTTTTATACCCTTTCTCTTTTTAATTTTTCATTAACAAGACCCAGTTTCTAATGTTTTGATAGCCTTTTTAAATACTTTGTTTTGCTGATATTTGCCTTTTTGACCTTTGCAGGTGAACTGATACTAATCTCTTTGACTTTTTGCAGTGGCAAGAGCTAGCATTGTCACCAGGTGACCAGGAAAAACTTGTGAAAAATTATTACATATAGGAACTATAAAATTACATAATTTACATTAAATGAAACCATTAAATACAAATGCTCTATTTTACCTCAAAACAGAGTTTTGAGGTTAAAGAGCTTTATTCAGTGTTCAAAAGAAATATAATGTCTTTATCAACTTTTTCATCCTCCTCATGTGTCTGTTGAAGATTTTTATTCATTCTGAATGACCATGATGACAAGCCATGAAATCTAATGAAACCTTAACACTAAACCCTAGCACTGGTAGAAAATGAAATTGAACTGATTATGGACAACTAAAATATTTTTGAACAAGTCAGCAGGTATATGACATGAGGGAAACTGAAATGAAACCACTACCATCAGTTGATCCATGACCTAATGGAATGCAGCTAATCAAATGAGACACCTAACATGAATGCAAAAAGACTAATTTTGATCACCGATGTCAGTGTGAAGACACTGACACTAACAAGCACAACTTAGATGTATTGAATGAAAAGATGGTCACAACGCCAATCTTGGTATTCCATGGTTGGAAAAAGGAGTTTCACGTACATGTGGATGCCTATTGCATTGTGTTGAGAGTAGTGCTAACACAGGCTGGTGAAGGAGGAATGGACCATCCTATAGCCTTCGCGAGTAGGAAATTATCGAAGGCCAAGAAGAATTACTCAACGACTAAGCACGAAGGATTGGCCATGATGTACACATTGTAGAAATTCAAGCATTATCTATTAGGAGGGAATTTCAAAATGTACACAGATCATTTTTCCTTGAAATACCTAGTCAATAAGCCTGTGTTGGGGGCAAATACCTGTAGATGGTTGCTACTATTTTAGGAGTATTACTTTGAAGTCATTGTGAAACAAGTGAGGACCTCACCATCTATCGCGGATCAAAATAGGTGAGGAGCCCAATAATCTGGAGGAGGGATTGCCAGATGCGTAGCTCTTTGCAGTGCACATATCATATAATCATTTTGCAGATATTATTCACTTTTTGACTATGGGGATGGCACCATAAGGGTATACAAGTCAGCAAAAGAAGGAACTAGTAGTGTGTGCGATATATTTTTCCATTATTTCACGACATTTGTATAAGATGGGTGCTAATAAAATATTGCGAAGATATGTGTCATATTTTGAGAGGGATAGCATTCTCACTGAAGCTCATGGGGGAGCTGTGGTGGGTCATTATGCAGGAAAGGCCACTACGCAGAATATTTTGCGCGTAGGTCTATGGTGGCCAATGCTGCACAAGTATTCCGAGGACTATTTTAAGGCATGTGATGCATGTCAAAGAACTGGTAAACCATCGTGAAGGGATGAATTTCCATTTGAGAAATGGGTGATTGATATTGTTGGGCCAATTCAACCCCAGGAAAGAAAACAGGCGTGCACTGTATTATCACTATGACGAAATACCTAACCAGATGGGTGCAAGCACAGTTGGTTAAGGATTGTACAGAGGCTATGGTAGCAACTTTTTTGTTTGAATATGTATTTACTAGATTTGGTTGCCCAAAAGTGTTGATGAGTGATAGAGGTATGCACCTTCCGAACAAAACGATTAGTGCCCTGACTGAAAAATTTTAGGTATACCATCAGAAGAGTACACTATATCACCCACAAGCCAATGGGATGGTTGAAGCCTTTAATAAGATTTTGGAGAACGCATTGACAAAGATCTGCAATGCGCAGTGAAATGATTGGGATGTGCACATACCTGCAGTACTATGGGCCTATAAGACTACTTGTAAGAAGCTAATAGGGAAAACTTCATTTATATTAGTATGTGGCGGCGAAGCTCTAATGCCGTTGGAGTACATTGTGCCTAGTTTGCACATAACATCTCTCATGGGTATGGCAGATCACGAGGCCTTGGAGAAACACTTGCGTAACTGATGGAGCTCGAAGAGGATCAATTTTTGGTAGGATTTCACCAACAAGTACAGAAGGAATGCAAAAAATAATGGCATGATCACCACATCAAGATTCACACGTTCAAGGTTAAAATTCTCGTGTCCAGTTGTATGATAGTAAATTCACTAAGTTTTCAGGGAAATTCCAAATGCATTGGCTAGGGCCATATATTATCAAACAAATTATAGATGGAGGTGCAGTTCATCTCGCGAAGCTGAAAGGGGAACCTTTTACAAGAAGAGTGAATGGGAGCACATTTAAGTTCTATACAGGGGATCCTGCATAATGACTATATGGCAGCATGATAGTTTTAATGCTCCAGGCAGTTGTAAGGGAGCACGAGACTATAAACTACACTGCTAGGTTTGGGGGACAACGTAGCGAGTCGATTGTGTGGACAATGACAGAGATGCAACCTATGAAGTTGTGTGCATGAAGCTGAGCCATGGAGGGAGGTGCCGCACAACACAGTAGAAAAGTTACTGTTGGAGTCACTGTTCATGACTTGATGGCTAGAAGACAGTTAAGAGGAGTGGTATGGTGACATTTAAGGCAAAAATATTTGAAGATCTACCACCAAAAGAACATTAATTGTCAGAAATTAGGGGGAATAGTCATATTTGAATTCAAAACCCCCTATAAATTACGCATGCCTGTCCAACAGAGAACACTTTGCGCTCTCAGAATTGTTAGTGAAATTTGTTGTCTATCACCTATGAACCAACCGTATTGGGAAGATTTAGTCACGAGACTCACATTTTCTAAGTTGTCTGAGCTGAACCAAGAGCTTATTCTAGAGAAAATGCTTGGCCACAGTCCTGCAAAAACTATGATTACTGGTGATGTTGCCTCTGAGGGAGCTTCCCCAGAAGTTGTAAGTATGGAAACCCCGACTCCTATGCCTACAGTGCCGAGATCGCCTAAGTCAAAGCCTACACCTACTAAAGAAACCCAACCATCCAAATCAAAGAAGGACAAGGAGTTGAAGTTGGTGTCAGTCTGTGCCTCCCCCAAGAAGCATACTGAAATGTAGAAGTAGAAGAAAGATAAAAATCTAGAGAAAGTAGTCGACGTGGAAGCAGAAGAAGTTCAGGGAATAGAAGACATTGATGTTGAAGGAATAAAACCCATAACCAAGCTACTTGAGTATATCCCTCCAAGGAAGGTAAAGGGGAAAGTCACGAAGGACCCTGATTTTGAGAAGTTCACCATTTCCATGCCCCTACTACCTGAGCAGGTCCCTTTTGAAGGTCCACGTCTCATGCGGATCCCACTATTGAAAATGGAGGATTGGGACCTCATAGATCACGTTAGGTTTCCCCACTTGGCGAAATATAAGTATATGACAGGGGTTTATTATGTAGAATCGGTGTGACAACATTAGAGACGGAGGAATGGGTCCATGGTCTGGAGCACTTGTGGTTACTCAATATGTTGTGGGTACCCCATTATCACCGTAACCCCATTAACACAATTTGTGTTCACCAACTTCTCACATTGGTACACAATGGGTGTCTACAACTAGGAGGGTCTATACCCATCAGAGATATGCTTATTCACATAATCATGCACCTACCTTATAAGGTCATGAACCCGGCCAAGGAGTTTGGCGGAAAGATGGGGGAGAAGGACCTCACAGAAAGAATGAAGAGAGATCATGACCTCATGAAGAAGTCGATAGTATTCAATTTTATCTATATGAGACCCAGCAATTCAATTAGCCACCCAGATCTTAGCAGGGAAGGTGATGAGAAAATGTTGCACAGATGAAGTTCTGACACCTGTAGTTTCCCTAGCTACACAGTGCGCAAAAGGTGTACAGGACAACTGGGCAAGATACTTCTGCCAGGAGTTCCTCACAAATTTCCACGAATCCTAGGATGAGACCAAGATGTTTCATTATGCTTGGTTGTTGCTATCCACTGTGTTAGATGCATGGGAATTTTTGGAGGATAGCCGATTTCCTCCGCTCGAGGAAGGATTGCTGGAGGTAGTGCAATTTGCTTCCTTACGGGCTACAAAGGATCCCACATGCATTATAGAGATGAAGATATTTTGGGTTCTCATGGAAATGTCTCTCCACGTGGCGATCAATCAACGTTTGAGGTTGTCCCCAACCTTGTTCATGCAGTTGTCACCCTACAAGACATTCAAGGCTAACTTCCACAGGGTATACAATCAAGTGCGGAAGGATCGAGAGAAGAAATGGCACAACTTGCCATATTTGGTGACGGAAACAAATGTATAGGAGGTGGTAGCAAAATGACCTGTAGAGTGGCGCGCCCCGTCAAACTTAGCTGTGGGACTAAGCACAGGTGTGGAGAGTTCTGCCGTGGAGAAAAGGAAGGAGGCAACTAAGGAGCTTGTGCGTAATATGGAAGCATAGAAAAATAAGGAAGTCATTGAAAAGGCTCGTGTGGAGTAAGAATGTGTTGCCAAGGAGCATGAGGAATAGGAACAACACGAGTCACAACAAGGTGATAAGTCACCTTTGCCAGAGACAGAGGAGGAATAAATTTCAGGGCAAGGCAACAGAGGAGATGAGGAGCAGAGCACCCCATTCATTCTGAAGAAACGTGGAAAGGAGTTGTAGGAAGGTCCAAGGAAAGAGTAGAAATCAAATAAGTCACAGGTGGATCCCATGTGTTAACAGAAGGCGATCTCAATGAGATCGGGGATAAAATTAGGGATACCACAACCGAAGTGTTGCAATAGTTTGAGAAACAATACATGCAGACACTAGGGAGCATCCAAAAAGATCTGCGCAATCTACAAATCCAAGCCAATAGAATACAGGTGGGTACCAGACAAGCGAGTGTAGAGCAAGCGAGCCTGGCACCTGGGACAAGCCAAGTAGCGGAGCTAGTAAGGACTTTAGACCTGAGAACTATAGCATTGCCAGAGGGGTCCCTTCGCGTAGAGACTATCAATGACTGTATCATACTAGATACGATCAAGAACATTGGTGCTCTCCAACAAGACCCTCCACGCGCTACATGTAAGGGTGGAAGATGAGTTAAGAACTAGGGAACAACGTGCCTTCAACCTTATCAGTGAGTAAAATGTGAACAATGAGAAAATTTTCATTGAGATGATGCAAGCTTTAAAGGAAAAGGAGATGCTACAAACGCATATTTTGTGGTTGGAGTTAGTAGTAGTTGAGGCATGCAAGATAGTGCCTAAGCTTCACATCCCAGAGGATGCACAAGCAGAAGAAAATATCATAAAACTAGCCGCTAGTTTGCGCGAGGCTAAGACAGAGGTTAACCAAGTATTGTTTGAACTCAACATGAAGATTAAGTTGTAGTTAAAGTTGCAGCCCACAACTACGCCTGAGGTCCGAAATCAATGCGAAGTTACAATCAAGATAGGCATGGATTCCTTGGATGCCACAGTTGTTGACTGTGTGGAATTTTTCGAGCAGGCCATGGAGCTAGTAACCAATATGTAGGAAGATCTGAACCTACAGACACTGAACACAGAGGTATGGGAGCTGCAACAGTAATACGATGAAGCCAGGGTGACTGCACGTTCCATTGCACCAGCACAACACCTAGCCAAATTACAGGAAGGAAAACAACTGCTGACATAGGTGGAGGAAGCACAGAAGAGGGAGGCCTTGCTAAAGGCTAGATTGCAGCTATGGTTGGAAGAATCTTATCAAGTCATGACTACTATATAGGATAAGCTTAAAGGCTTGCAACAAACACAGTAGACGCTGAGGCTAGTCATAGAAGGAATAACCATGGAAAAATTGGTCGATGAGGTACAGCAGGCAGAAATAAAAAGCATTGCCGAAGTTGTAGTGGTTGAGGTGGAGCAGGGAGGTCTTAGCAATAAGATCATAGTGCCAGTAGAGTGACGCGAGGGTGAGTCACAATCTTTGTGTTGGGGGCCTATTAGGATGGGGTCCCCTGGGTCAATTTTAGGGTTAAGATAACCCAAGTTTTTATACATTTTGTGTAAATAATGTAAAGTCTCCATGATTTTTGGATGCGGAGCACATAGATAACTAGGAGTCGAAGGGGTTCAGCCCCTTGTTTTATGTAAATTTTGAGTCAGTTTTGAGACCCACTCATGGTCTGCGGATCATGGAAATGTATGTAAAAGGCTATAAATATGTGTGTTTTAGAGAGTCTAAGGCATGTTTTTTATAAGAATTGATGATGGCTAAGAATTGCTAGCAAAGAGAAGTGGGTTAGATAAGAGAAGAAAGGCTCTGCAGATGAGTGTGCAGAGGCCTAGGTAGAGTCCATAGCTAAGTGTGCGGATCCCTGCAGCTGTGTGCGTAAGATAGTTTTGAGTCTGTAATTCTGAATTGAAGTTCAATAAAGATTGTTTCTTAATAATTCTTGCATATTTCTTTCTACTTCTATTTATGATATTTGTTGTCAATGAATGATGTTTTTTATGGAATATTGGTTAAATGTTGTGATTCTCTTGAATAACTGTTAATGATGTACGCAATACATGTTTAAGTAATTCACGTAGACTATGATGCATTCTCTAATGTTTACTAATAACTTAAGTAACTCTGCATGCACCCTAATTTAGGACTTCTCTCTGATGTGTGTAAGTAGATAGATTTATTGTTAAAGGTTTGCAAAGACCAGTCGTCGACCTTCGTGAAGGTCTGAAGGCCAATTTGATAGAGTTGTAGCAGCATGCCCTAAGAGGGTATGGATCTGCACAAAGGTAGATCTAAGGCACTTGTTACACAGTAATTTTTAATTGCCTTCACTCCCAGTCCTTCTACTGTGTGATGTGTCCAAGTCAAACATTCTCATACTGAACAAATGCTCTCTTATGCTGCCAATTGACCCACTTTTCCTAAGTTATCTACCTCATCGCGGCTATGAACTTAATATATGCACTGAAGGGTGCTCATGAATAGTCCAGCCACGCTACCAGCACGAAAGTACATTTGTTTCTAGCGATGGTTCAATTTCATGCCCCGTCGCGAGGCTATTTGATATCTTTGGCAATGATCTATCTGGCTACACTGCTCACTAGCGATGTCAGCGCTAGGGCTCAGTTATGTACTCACGATGATCCAGATTGGGTGAATTTGTTCCAATAGTCGGCCTTCTAGATGACTCCAAACTTGGTTGTTGGCATAGTTTGTGTCGCCCTTCCTTCCCTAGTGTGGCAGTTCTATCAATTTTGCTACCTTCCTTAGGGATAAGCTCTCTCTTCCACCTTTCATGGAGACTTCTTCTCCTATTTAAACACTCACGTTTGTTATGATCATCTAGTTGGTAAATTCTTGGATTGAGCAGTGTTGTTAGTGCTTTTTATAGATAGCTGGTGTGAGTGTGACAAGTGTGAGAGTGTTGATAGCTTGTGGAAGGTTGTGAAGTGCCCTTGGTTTGATGTAAAACTTGTGAGTAAGAGAGAGAGACTTTGTATGTTGGGAGATCCATCTTCAAAGAGTGAATGCTTGAAGAACATGCTGGCTAGATCCCTCTGAGAAGGCTTGCGACGTTAAGACTCCGGTTGTAAGCTTGCTCTTATTTCATTATTAATGCAATCAATGATGTTTTCCTATGTCTTGTATGTAATTTACTTGATAGCTCATGACTTCTTGACTTTGTGAGTAAATATACCATTGTTGTTTTCTGGTTACGTGCTTTGTTGTATTTCCTTTGTATTGTTTCAGGTTGATCACTCGTTAAGAAGAAGGAAGCGAAAGCTGGAGTAGCGCAATGGAACTCATCGACCACTGGTTGAGGTAGTCCTCCAAATTTGACTGTTTAAGGAAAGCTATTGTTGATCTGTCCTTGTTTGTGACTAGACCCACTCTAGGGCTACAGGGCTTGCCTCTGTCCGTAGAGGGAACACTTTCCTGCATCACAACACTGGAAGACATCACACTAGCCTCTGGATGTAGAAACTTGGTTCTTACACCCCCCCATACTGCTTCGGTTGAGACTGCAGCCTGCACTACACCAGTTGTTACTGAAAGGGCCAGTAGTGTAGGGATTTGTTGGTTGGTGCAACTAACTCTGAACCTGGGTCAGGGCCCCCTAAGCCAACAAACGCCTTTTACAGTGCCAAAAATTTGGGGTTTCATTTACTAGAGTCAAAGCCCAATTTCCATAGGATATTTGGCGATATTAAGCATTCTCGATTTCATCCACCATAGTATTGATCAACTGCAAGTAAATCTCCTTTAAGAGTAAAAAAAATGGAAACAAGGTCTAGGGCCATCATGGGATGATTGCAAGAGACCTACCCCATAAGATTCAAGATGACAAGTTGATCATAGTGGTACCATTCACCTCTAAGTCTTGAATTTCCATGCAGTCCCAAAAAAAATTGACGTGTTTTCAACTGACCCACATCACTAGAATCTTGAGTTTGCCCTCTTCCCAACCTACTCTTAAGTAAGAAGAAAATTTTGACCAGAGCTAGTGTATGTAGGGTACCAGGTTTCAAGTTATGTATGTGGAGAAGGAAGTGGAGATAATCAAACCTCTTGATAAAAAATTAGATGGCATCCAAGCATCAATTGACAAACTTACATATGTATTGAATGCCTTATAGCTACCTGGCAAACACATAAGGGAAAAACCTAGTGTTGATGCACATATAGAAGGAGAATCCAGCCATCACATTCATTTCTATGTAGGTCACCTATACTCGAGCCATCAGACACCTAAATTGGACATGTAAAAATTTGATGGCTCTAACCCAATAGTATGATTGGCACAAATTGAACAATTTTTGCTCCTTAACAATATCTAGGAAGAGGAAACCAAACTGCATGTGGGAGTGCTTTACTTTGATCAAGAGCAATGGAAGTGATGGTAGTGGCATCATCAATTCTATCCAAGGATACCAATTTGGAACATGTTCTCAAAGGCCATTTGTGACTGCTTTGATCGAGAATCTCACTTTCTGGGTTGTCTCACTAAGCTCAGGAAAACGAGTACCTTAACGGACTACATTGCAGCCTTTGGACAATTGAACATCCTGACTGAGGGACTAGGAGATGCCTTGTACTTGGAATTTTTTATCAGTGGCTTAAAGGAAGCTATCCAAGGCCATGTCATAATGCATCACCCATATACTTGGTTGGAAGCATGCAACAAGGCATCAGAGGTAGAAGTTTCTTTAAATTCCTAATCCAAACGTCTAAATTTCACTGCACTTGGCATGTCCCACCCCCGCTATGGACCCCACCTAGACACTTAAGGTTCAAAAAGTTACACCATCAGAAATGGTTGAAAGAAGGAAACAAGGACTCTACTACTGTTGTGATGACAAATACTTCCTGGGACATAAATGCAAGGAACCAAAATTCTTTCAAAATGACATTTTTGAAAACAGCTTTGTCGATGAAGCTCTAGCCATTGAAGTGACTAAGGACGAAAAGGGGGAACCCCTAACAACCTTAGACACTAATAATATATCTACTCCAGATGAGCTAGTTATATTACTCCATACCCTGGCCGACACTTCTTCTCCCCAGTCTCTCAAAATCTAAGGTTATATTAAACATTGGGTAGTAGTAGTCTTGATTGATAGTAGCGGAACACATAATTTTGTCCATAATAAAGTAGCAGAATAAGTTCACTATTTTATCAAGGAAGTATCTAATTTCCATGTCCTTATCACTAATGGGGGAACCATGAAATGTGAATGTTGTTGTGAAAATATTAATTTTTAAATGTCGGATTATCACCTCAAAACCTATATGTTTTCCTTTGAAATGGGCGGTTGTGACATTGTCCTTGGTGTTGAATGGCTCCACACACTGGGCCTAATCACAATGGACTTCCAGAAGTTATATATGAGCTTTAAGTAGAATGGACACACTCATATACTGAGGGGACTCCAGGCAGGTGCTCCTACTATCATCAGCTCACATCGAATGGAGAAGCTTTTAAAAAAAGGCGATCATGGGATAGTCACACAATTTAATTCCATTCATGCAATTGAATCCACTCCTCCTCCCATTCATCCTAAGATGAAACGGTATTAGATCGCCACTAGAAGGTCTTCGACAAATCTAAGGAGCTCCCACCCTCTAGAGGTGAACATGATCATAATATCCCTTTACTAAAGGGTACCCAACCACCAAATTTCCACCCTTATCAATACCTTTTTTCCCAAAAGAATGAAATTGAAAAAATCATCAGGGAACTCCTCGAAGTGGGTGTTACTCGTCCCAGCACCATCCCTTATTCATCTTTGGTATTCATGGTTCTAAATAAAGATGGTGAATGGTGCATATGTCCAGACTTTAAGGCCCTTAACAAGCTCACTATCAAGGACAAATTTCCTATCTCAATAGTTGATAATCTACTAGATGAATTGCATGGTGCCAAAAAATTTACTAAGCTATACCTCCACTTAGGCTATCACCAAATACCGATGAAGGAAGTTGAAATTCCAAAGACAACCTTCCAAATTCATGAAGGCCATTCTGAATTCCTGGTCATGCCATTTGGTCTCTGTCATTCCCCATCCACTTTTCAGAGCATCATGAACCACCTTTTGAAACTGTATCTTAGAAATTTTGTCTTGGTCTTTTTTGATGAAATTCTCATCTACAACATAGCATGGGACACCTACCTTCACAATTTTGACCAAGTATTGCAACTAATCCATGATCATAAACTAATTTTCAAATTATCCAAGTGTTCCTTTGGCATGGAAGAGGTAGAATATTTTGGACATATTGTGGGCCATGAAGGAGTGAGGGTTGACCTAAAAACGATTCAGGCAATGCAAGACTAGCCCAAACCAAAACCATTGAATATTTTGAGGGGATTCTTGGGTCTCATGGGATATTATCACAAATTTGTCTATAATTATGGACATGTTCCCCAATCCCTCACTAATCTTCTCAAGAAAAAATCACTACGTTGGACTGACGCAACTCAATAGGTATTTTTGGCTCTCAAATGGGCCATGTGGTCCACTCCATTATTGGCCCCATCAAAATTTACAAAACCTTTTTTGATTTAATGTGATGCTTCAGGTACGAGAATTGGCGAAATATTAATGCAGGAAGGTAGACAATTGGTTTTCACAAGTCAAAAACTCAGTTTCAAGCATCTGGGTCACTCTACATATCAGAAAGAAATGATGTCAATATTACATGAAATAGACACTTTGTGACCATACTTATTGGGGCATCATTTCCAAATCCGCACTAAACATCATAGCCTAAAATATTTCCTCGAGTAGCGTCTGTCACTGCCACAGCAAAATAAATGGCTCGCAAAAATGTTGGAAATTGATTATGAGGTAATTTACAAGAGGGGGCATGAAAATGTAATGGTCGATGCGTTATCATGCCAACTTAAGGATGAGGCCACCCTTTTATTCCTCTCTCTACCCATACTATATTGGATTGAAGAGTGCCGCCATCAATGGTTCTCTCACCCCTCTCTGTCCTAGGTCATTAATAAATTAAGAGAAAATCCTAATTCCTCAGAGGACTACTCTTGGAAGGATGAGGTTCTTTGCTACAAGTATCGAGTAGTATTATCCTTGAACTCCACCCTCAAAACTTACATCCAGGCAAATTTGCACTCCTCTTTTATTACAGGACATTTAGGCTTTAAGTAGACTTATGCATGATCAAGCCGCTCTTTCTTTTTGACCGACATGAAGAACTACATTCTTACTTTTGTAGATGAATGCTATGTATGCCAGTTCAACAAAGGGGAAATGATCAAGCTACTAGGAACCTTATAACCATTTCCACTCCCTTCTTCCATATGAATGGATGTTTCAATGGATTTCATTATAGGTCTCCCAAAATCAGGCAACAAATTAGTCATCATGGTGGTCATTGACAGACTTTCCAAGTATGCTCATTTGTTCCTATACCACACCCATTTATCCCAACATTGGTGGATCAAGATTTCATGGACCAAATATTCAAGCTACATGGAATGTTGACTTCCATTGTGTCTAATCGAGACCCCAATTTCACCAGACAATTTTGGCAGGAAATTTGCAAGATATAGGGCACACAACTCCAACTAAGTACAGCTTAGCATCCTCAAACAGATGGTAAAATAGAAGAAGTCAACAAATGTTTGGATACCTATCACTAGTGTGTCACTTCAGACAAGCAACATCAATGGGTACAGTGGTTTCCTTTAGGTGAATGGTGGTATAAATACTAATTATCATGAAGCCACCAAAATGACACCATATGAGGCAGTGTATAGCCAACTCCCTCTTTCACCAACTTCTTATAGCCTCAAACATTCCAAAGTACAGGAAGTTGATCAGCTCCTACAGAACAATTCTTCCATAATTGCTCATCTCAAAGATAATCTACATCAAGCTCCGAACATAATGAAGCAACAGGCCAACCAACATCATTCTGAGCATTTATTTTAGGTAGGTGACCAGGTTTTCCTATGACTCAAATAGTATAAGAATACCTCTCTCAAAGAAAAGGGTTGTTAGAAACTAGTAGCAATATTCTATGGGCCTTATCAGGTACTTCAACATATAGGAGCGGTCACTTACAAAACTGGGCTTGCCGCTTACTTCAAAAATCCACCCAGTCTTCCATGTATCGTACCTCAAGAAATTTTTGGGGAACAAAAGACATCTCCGTAGTCACACGATCAAGGAAGTCCTCATCAAGTGGAAAGACACCTCTCTAGAAGATGCGATATGGGAACCAACCACTAATCTTCAGCAATTTCTATAGATTCAACTTTGAAGACAAGGTTCCTTTTGATGGGGGAGGGTGTGTTAAGGTTCAAACATAACCCCTTTATTTATGCAATAATCCCAAGGGGCCTAGTTAGATTCATAGTTAGTTATTTGGGTCATTAAAGCCCGTAAGTGGTTATCCACATTAATAATAATTGTAAGTGGTTGACCCACATTATAGAAAAGGGACCACAACTAGTTATAAATGCACCATAGTTAATAAATAAGTGTTTAACCCATGTGATGCAATGGACCACTAGTAGTTAGGTTTTTGGATGTAATTAAGTTGTAAATAGTCTTATATGGTAAAGGAAGAATCATCGAGTCTTATTGTAATCGAGCTCTACTTTGTTGGAGGTTGCCCCCTCGAGGAGTTAAGTGAACATTGTAGTTTTCTTCTGAATAATAAAATACCTTTGTAGATTGTCTCAATTCGTGTGATATTTCCGTGTTTCTGAAATTTTTTTATTCTCGTAGGTTAAGTACATAACACTTCTCCATCCAATCATTAAGATCTCACGATCTCAAGGTATATGCTCACTTGATGTATCTTTTCCCTTAGCCTAGCCTTCTATTTATAAGTTTGAGTTATTGATTGAATATACAACCCTAATCTGCAAAGTGATTGATAGTTTAGTTTAGATATCAATTTCACTTGAGACCAATGGTTGAAATCATCTAATTAACTAATACAAATAATCTTTGGATTTCATTAGACTAAATCACTTTTCCTTATAAAAAAGATAATTACTTTAAGTATTTATTTAATTAAAGTAATTTCCTAAAGGATCCTTTGCATGACTTCCACATGTTTATAAATTCACATTTGTGTCAAAATATATGTATAATTCCTCTTGGACATTGATGATTGTTGGGCATGGAATCCCCCAACAGCATGTTTTGGGGCTCAAAGCCCAAGTTTTGAGTGATATTATTGTAAAGCTTCGCGAATTACGAGTGTGAAATGTATGTTAGAGTCATAGGGTTGTCCGCCCTAAGTGTTGAATGTAATGTCTGCCTACCCATGGTCTGCAGACCATGGGATTGTATAAATAGAGTGTAGCTCTAAGTGTAAAAAATAGTTAAGAGAGGAAGTTAGAGCGAAGTATGAGATAGAAATACAGAGCAAGTGTCTAAGTGTATCTTGGGTCGTAGTAGTAGGAAGAGGCTCTGCAGCTGAGTGTGCAAAGGCCTAGTAGAGTCTACAGCTGAGTGCGTAGACCCCTACAACTTAGTGCGTAGGGTGGAGTTGAGTCTGTAACCGGATAAAAGATTAATAAAAAAAGGTTTTGTTACCAATTCTGTGCATCGATACCGATTTATTACATGTTTGATCTCATTTGCAATTATACTGTTTATTTACTGCGCGCACTTGTATGAATTGTGAATATTGTTAAGTATAACTGAAAGCATACAAATAAGCTAAGTTAATCAACTAATCTCGAGCTACTAGTAAGGACTTGGGTAATAACACTATTCAGCCCCTGAGTAGGGTTGCGCGAAGGCAGCATCTCAAGCTACAAGGTACGGGTAAGTGCACGTAGTGACATGCGTGCAGGGTTGAACTATAGACCACTTAAAAACATCAGACATCTCCAGGGTACGGAAACCTAGTTCTAGCACCCTCCCATACTACTTCGGGTGAGACCTTAGTCCATGCTCCGTGGACTATTGCCGAAAGGGCCAGTAGTACCGGGATTTGTTTGGCTAAATCACCTACAAACCTGGGTTAGGCCCCAAAAATCCAACAAATGGTTCCGTTGCCGGGACCGGGATCTGCATAATGGATGTCTGATGTCGAGTCACTAGAATCCAACAAAGAAAGAAATTGAATGGTGGTTGGACAGAAAGATTCACGAGTTCGCGGCATAGGAAAATAGGAATCTGCGAGTATCAAAGGAACAGTTGTTAGAGTGCTACTTATATACGAAAATCCACAAAATTTTCTTTGCATCCTTTCCCTCTAAGTTGTATGACTGGATCGCGAAGCTAGCAGACATTCAAGGAAGGTGTAGGCTTGAAAAATCGATTGTGTGGACTCCAAAATTGGTGCGCAGAATAGAAGCAAGGAAGATAAGATCACACGCGCTATGGACCATTGGCTCGATCGAATTATAGGAGGGTTTATCACCGAGTTCGCGGTAGACACAACAGTCAGCTACAACGAGGTAGAACGACGCTTCCTCAAAGGACCGCGAGGTAAGTACATTAAATCTTTGAACACTTGGATTAAGATGCTATTATGTGAAAGTTGGGTTATGCAAATAAATTGATGTTTGGGGCTACGCGAAGTGAGAGGATTTATAGAAATGAAGGTAGCGCAGAGATAGAAAATAGCCCCTTGATTTCGCCTCAGCAGGAAAGTGAGGAAGAGCTCACAAAATTTTCTCCGCGAAGCGTGATCAGTCTAATAAGGCAGCGGATTCTGCACATACCACCTCCACCTACACCACCCCCAATCTCACCATATTCACCTCCATCTTTGCCCAGACAACCTCTGCCACCACCATAGTTCAATATGGCGAGTGCGATAAAATTTTCGGTATTCATAGGAGTAGGGAACAAAGATCTGGACCATTTTTGGTTCGTGGTAAGGGCTGTATGGGAAACATAAGGAGTCATGGATGACAATATAAAGAAGGCAATGCTGGTAAGCACATTGCAGGATCGTGCACTAACATGGTACATTAAGCATTCTAATGACCATCCAAATGCGGGGATTGCAGATATCGAGGCTACGCTGAACAGGGAATTTAGCAGGCCAAAATTGGAGACACAATCGATTATCAGGTTTAAGGAAATCGCGATGCTTCTAAGTGAGACTCCATGGGATATGGATCAGAGAATGAAGAGTATGATTCGCAAAGCCAACATGACCTTGACAGATGGACATCACCGTGCATGGTTTGTAGCATCACTAACGCTACACTTAAGGACGGCGTTGTCGCAGCATAAGTTATCCACCCAAGACGAAGTGTTGGAGAATGCAATGAGACTGCATGAGACCCAAATACAAGATCCTAGCCTGGGCGTCCAACAAATCCATGCGCAACTGTAAAATTTGTGTCTGGAAATGCAGAGTTTGAAATAGGACAGGACAACTCGCCTAGAAGCGAGCGAGGAGGTGTGGTGCATAAAATGCAAAGGCCAGGGGCATGACAAGGACCATTTTATGGTGTGCGATTTGTCAGATAGGAGGAAAATATGCTACGGATAATTGTCACCTATTACAGAAGTATACACAAACATCCCAACAATTGTTTTGTAATTTTTGCAGGTCGATAGGCCATGATGAGCACACCTACAGAAGTTACGCGTTGATGATGGATTGGACTCCTGCCTATAGAGTACAAACCAAAACACGAGCCCTCGATCCAACTGTAGGGATGGCACGCGCTGGATTTCAGGGGCGCGGAAAAGGTTGAGGTGGAATGGGACCAAGAAAGGGTTGTGGACAACTGATTTGTTACAATTGTCGGGGGGCAGGGCATTATGCATGTGATTGTACAAATCTCACGAGAGCATCATGTTTGTATTGTACTCAGTTTTATCATGATATGGAGGACTGCCCTACACTGATAGCGAGGTTGTGTGATAAAGAAGTACTCCAGCCTCCCTCGACTCAGAACCTACAAATGATGAGGTCTGAGCCATGCGAAGAGGACGCGAATGTAAACATTGCCTGAAGAAAGTGTGTGGGCTTGCAAGGCTCCTACGAAGGAACTTGAATTTGATCTGGAGCACGTGAAGGAGACATTCATGGAAGCTATGAAGAGCTTCACAGATGCTTCTACGTTAAGTAGTAAGGATCAAGTATAGCCGGGGATGGATCCTTCAATGCTCACTACCTTTCTAGAGACATGTATGAAGCTGCTACGTGACAATAAGGTTGTGAAAGGACTGCAGGAATTTATCACTAGGTGCATTGGGACAGGAGAACCACGCGTAGTCTGGAAGCTCGAGAAACATAGATCGCGAACAGGAAGGGAAATGACATTGACTGTGCAAATCGGGGAGTATGAATTGGATCAAGTAATTCTAGATCTAGAATCAGACACGAATGTACTGCGAAAGTAGACATGGGAGTGCATGGGTAGGCCCGCGTTGCAGAGGTCCCCTATTCAATTATGAATGGCGAATCAACAAAAGATCCTACTGATGGCAAGATTGTAGGGGATAATGGTAGACATCGAAGGTGCAAGCGCACTGGTAAACTTCGAAGTGATAGAGATTGTCAATGACAACAATCCATATCCCACGCTACTAGGAATCAATTGGGCCACTGATATGAACGGAGTCATAAAACTGAAGAAGCACAAAATGATCTTGAGAAAAAGTCACTACGCATAGTGGTACCTCTAAACCCTGCAGAAGGATCACGGTACACAGAGCTAGTGCGCGATGATGAGTGCGATGATGAGCTAGACTGTATCTACAAGATAACCACTTAGGAACAGGATTGGGTTAATCCTACAACAGATGGTAGGATTTTGTGGGAGCATGAAAGCTCCTGCACATCAGATTCAGTTGAGGAAATAAAACGATGGCAGAACTGGTTACACGAGGTAACCACGCTCAATTGCGGCATGATGGTAACATCATTGCGCTGCATGAAAAAAGTGGTAAGGGATCTGCATATGTATGATGGGTTGACAGCGGTAGATGAATTCCTGAATGAATTTGAAAGCAAAGTGCCAGAACAACAGTAGTTCAATGCTCTGAAATGGGCACTACGCGCTACGCCTGCAAGGTGGTGGGGTACGCACCAGGAGAGTTTCGCATACTGGCGCGAATGCAAAAAGGTGGTGGGGTACGCACCAGGAGAGTTTCACATACTGGGCATAATGAACAAAACAGCTTGCGCACCCACCTTTCCAGATGGGTACAGGCATATGGTACATAGCCCACACGAACGCACACCAATCTCATGATAGGAAACAGGAACAACAAGCAGAAATAGGAAAGACAAGTGCGCGAACGGAAAAATAGTATAAGACCTACCTCACCAAAGATCATACACGGGGAAGCTTTTGGCAAGGTGTGTGAAGTGCTGAATAGGGTCCACCATGTGAGATGCACCGACTGGGACCTGCGCATACTGGCGGTTGTATGGGCTTATAGGACCATGTGCAAAAATCGGACCGTGCAAGTGTTTCCGAAGCTGAAGTATGAAGTAGGGGCTATAGTCCCTATGGAGCATGCAAAGCCGAGTCCGTGCATAATGACACCTGTAGATATGATGGTCCATGTAGACCAAAATGAAGAAATCATCCAGCTAGAACATATAAGACTTGAGGAAGAAATCCAACGGGGAAACTTTAGACTTTGTGAACTTGAAAAAGACCAGGTACGGCTAAGGGAAAAAAGCACTTTAATGGATGCAAAGGTCAAGAAGCTGGAAAATGAAATAAAGGAAGAATTTCTTGTCGAAAAACTGAGGATGGCAAGGCAAGGTGCATACAATCATACTGACAAATTGGAAAACTATCATTGTGAGCTGGTTAATCTGTTGACGTGTCTTGGACTGCATATCGCTAAACGTAGTGACTAGGGTAGCGCATTGCAAATAGTAGAGTGCGCGATGCCAATCACCACAATGGAAGATGGGGATTCTCCACGAAGTATGATAGAGGGAGGGATGGAGCCCCACACGGGTGGTGCGACCACTTGACTAGCTATAGGAAGAACAGTCTTAGTGCTCCAGGCAGTTACAATGGAGCACAGGACTATAAAATCTTCTGCTTGGGAGCTGCACGATATTGGAAATGCGTGCAGAATCAGAAGGTCATAGGGTTTGTGATCGCGCATTGAGGGTTGCGCTGCCGCGCAAGTTGGATGGGAAGTGACCGTTGGTGTCACTACTCATGATGGGATGTTCGATTTGAGGCCAATTGGAGTGGGCGGCGAGCATTTAAGACATGATTTATGGGCAATATTTGGGAAAATCCGCCACCAAGAAAGAAATAATGGCTCGAAATTTGGGGGAACAATCGAATTCGAATTCAAAAGGCGCTATAAAACTCAAAGGGCTAGCCAGGGAACAACATTTGGTCATTTGAAAATTGAGCACTTGAGCAGAGCACAGAGCATTGATAGCCGAGCAATAATTGGGCCCCTAAGTTCACAAGAGACAATATACAACCTAGAGATGATGCCAGCCACTAAGGATGGGTTGGGAATTAAAGAGGTAACTGTCGGCGAGGCCACGTAGACCCAAATGGTGGAGGATGTTTTAGAAGGCATCGGGGTGGTGACAGAAATCTCCAAATCACTGCGAACACCAAGGCCCAAGAAGGATAAACAGGCAATGGGTCTAGTACGCATGTCCCTGAGGAATCCATGGCACAACAAACTAACCATGGCAGAGAAGGGGAAAGTAGTTACAATAGAAACGGATGAGGAAGAAGAATACTTGCAGGCCCTAATCGTCATGGTAGAAGAAGAAGAAGAAGACATGGAGGAGGATATCCAACTGTTGTGCTCTGCAACAAAATTGCCAGCATATGTCCCTCCGCAGAAAGGGAAAACCAAAGTGCCGAAGGACCTGGATGAAACAAAAAGCTCACTCCAAACCCTGCTCCTCCCCGACAACATTATATTTGAAGGCATGCACCTAGGTTGCGTGCCAACCATGAAATTTGAATAGTAGGACCTCGCTGACAGTGAGAATTTCCCACACCTAGAGATCGGGAACTTAATGAAGTAGAACATCGAGGGGGCGGTGATAACGTTATAGCCACGGAAATGGCTGCGTGGTGTGGAAAAGGTCGAGTTGTTGCACTTGTTATGGATACCACATTTCCACCGTGCGCCCATCACCATTTTCTTCATCAGGTAGCTGCTCTACTTGGTGCATGATGGGTATCTATGGCTGGACAAGCCTATTCCCATCACGGTAGACCTCATTCACCATATTTCTCGGCTCCCCTGTAAAGGAAAGGACCCCACAACTATAGCCGGAAAAGGCAGCGATTTGGCTCTTGCAGAAGCCATGAAGGCGAAATACAAGCTGGAGAAGAAGAAAAGGAGCTATGTCATCTCCAACATCAAGTACAAAGGGGTGCATGTAGCAACCTAACTCTTGGTTGGTAAAGTAATAAGGAAGTGTCGTGCCGATGGTCGCGCTATCTAAGCAATGCGTGGAGGGGGTCCAGTTCAACTGGGCCAAATTCCTCTGTGAGGAATTTTTGACAGACTGTCGTGAAGCCCAGGAGTAGGGTAAGACCTTCCACTACATGTGGTTTCTATTATCCATATTGCTAGTAGAAGGAGAACTGTTGGAGGACAGTCAGTGCCCCAGCATTGATAGAGAGTTACCAGAGGCCACGAAGTATGCTTCGCTCTAGGCCACGAAGGATGCGAAACAGATTTGTGACACAAAAAGTTTCTGGGTGCTCATGAAGGTGAGCATCTGGATGTGGATCAACAGGAGGCCATGCCTATCACCTATGGTGCATAATAGTCTACAGAGTTTTGCAAACTTTAAAGATGATATGCACAACATCTATATCAAGGCGCGAAAGGATCCAGCGAAGCAGTGGACTAAGCTACCATTTGTAGCCACTGACAATGTGGTTTTTACTATCTTAGAAACATGGCCTCCCGAATGGCACGCCCCGCACCTAGAAGAATTGGAGAAGGCGGCAGCCCAGAAGAAAAAGGATGATGCTAAGCTGCGTGTCACTCAATTGGTAGAGAAAAGGTAGAACAAAAAAGCAGCAGCTAAGGTAAGGGCAGTGCACGAAGTGGCACAGAAAGCCGCGGAGAAGAAGAAGGCCGCAAAAGTAGTAGCAATAGCGCAAGCAGCAGAGTTAGCAACAACATAGGCAAACGAGGACCAAGAAACGTCCTCAGGGTAGGAGGCAAAGGAAACAGAAATAGCAGAAGGGAGCGCGGACCCAGGGGCCACGTCCACATAGTTAAAATGCCTGCACATTGAAGAGAGATCAGGCCCAAGGAAGAAGGTCAAGGCCTCGAAGTTTGCCATTGACTCGATCACCTTAATCGAAGGTGATCTCCATGACATCGGCGAGATGGTTTGCGATGTCACAAGTGAAGTGCTTTAGGACTTCATGCAGGAGCACCTGACTGTGTTCGAGGCCCTCATGGTGCAACTGCATGAGTTACAAGTGCGGCCCCCTCAAGAAGGTACCTTGTCAACACATGTCGCAGTAGGAACTTCAGCAACAGAGAAAATGTTGCACGCAAGGATGGCAAACACAATAGTGTTGCCAGAGGGAGCTCTAGTGTCATCCAATGTGATGGATCAGTTGTCTCCTAGCATGATGAAAGACCTTGGCCTTAACCTGGCTACCCTTCCCCGGGAAACACTGTATCAGTTACAGGATGGGATAACGACATAGCTGCGGGTCAGGGAGAGCCGTGCGATCCAGGTTCTTAGTGAGCAAAAAATAAACATAGAACAGTTCAACTTGTAGCGCGATGAGTTGGTGTCACAGAACCAACATTTGGTTCACACGGTAGATGACACTTGCCGCCGCGTCCCAGAGCTAGCCATCGCAGCAGATTTACCGGTGGAAGTGTGGACCCACAGTTTGGCAACTAGAGTCCATGAGGCTAGAGAAGAGATGAAAATGGTTCAGCTAGAGTTGAATCTTCAGATTGTCGAGCTACGGTTGAACGCACAGCCTTCCACTCCCCTAGAAATCATAGAATAGCATGCCAGCGCTATTACAGCAGGGTTGGAAGAAATTGGAGGTGCAGTGCGCGACTGTACCAACATGTTGGAACAAGCACCTGAGGTCCTCAAAACCTTGCAAGAGGACCCCAAAATCCAGTGCTGGAGACAGAGACACACAAAATCCAGCAATAGTATGACAGTATTAGAGAAGTGCGCATATAGTAGTCCTCACTGAGTGGCCTGCGAGGATGCAGAAAGCCAAGGCATTAAAGGAGTAGGTGGAAGCAGTGCGCCATAAGGAAGCAGTTCTCAAAGCGTTCGTTCAGCCATGGATTAATGAATCCTTCACAATCATGGTGAATATTGAAGGGAAGCTCGCACACATTCAAGGGATGTATGCACAGATACAGGGCAACACACAGAAAATAGAGGTCTCAACATAATGAATGTAGCAGGTTTAGCAAGCAGCAGCTCCGTGCGCTACAGACATCAAGACCATTCGAGACCAGTTGGAGGGACTCCATGCCAAGATCACCACGCTGATAGAGTGACTCGAGGGCGAGTCATGATGTTTGTGTTGGGGGCCTGTTGCGCATGGAATCCCCCCACAGCATGTTTTGGGGCTCAAAGCCCAAGTTTTGAGTGATATAATTGTAAAGCTCCACGAATTGCGGGTGCGAAATGTATGTTAGAGTCATAGGGTTGTCCGCCCTAAGTGTTGAATGTAATGTCGGCCTACCCATGGTTCGTGGACCATGGGATTGTATAAATAGAGTGTAGCTCTAAGTGTAAAAGATAGTTAAGAGAGGAAGTTGGAGAGAAATATGAGATAGAAATATAGAGCAAGTGTCTAAGTGTATCTTGGGTCATAGTAGTAGGAAGAGGCTCTACAGTTGGGCACGTAGAGGCCTAGTAGAGTCTGCAGCTGAGTGTGCGGACCCCTGTAGCTGAGTGCGCAAGGCAGAGTCGAGTCTATAACCGGAGAAAAGATTAATAAAGAAAGGTTTTGTTACCAATTCTCTGCATCGGTACTACGTTATTACATGTTTGATCTCATTTGCAATTATACTATTTATTTACTGCGCGCACTTGTATGAATTGTGAATATTGTTAAGTATAACTGAAAGCGTAAAAATAAGCTAAGTTAATCAACTAATCTCAGGCTACTAGTAAGGACTTGGGTAATAACACTGTTCGGCCCCCGTGTAGGGTTGTGCGAAGGCAGCATCTCAGGCTACGAGGTATGGGTAAGTGCGCATAGCGACGTGCACGCAATGTGGAACTGCAGACCACTTAAAAACATCATACATCTCTAGGGTGCGGAAACCTGGTTCTAGCACCCTCCCACACTACTTCGGGTGAGACCTCAGTCCTCGCTCCGTAGACTATTGCCAAAAGGGCTAGTAGTACCGGGATTTTTTTGGCTAAATCGCCTCCAAACTTGGGTCAGGCCCCAATAAGCCAACAATGATACACCCTTGGTAGGGCCTTCCACTACACATTGGGTGTTGTACATCACGATGAGAGGCATTGACTTGTTGATGAATTTGCTTGCCTAAGTGACATTTCTACACCTCTAGTACCTCAAATTTTTTCCATTGGAGCTATAATGTTTCCCCTAAAGGGTGACATAGTACCCTTGATGATGATGAGGCATTGAGGATGCAACATTAGGACTTGAAAGGGAAACTTTTTATGATTGGAGGTAACTTTTAGGCTAGAATGTGTCACATTTATGAGGAGATACACCTTTCCATAATAAGACATAACTTTTGGGGTGATTTTAGCCTTATTTGGAGATGATTTCACAGTCAAACGAACTTTTACTCACACTTATGGGTTAAATATAGGATACTTTTTATGTTTTAGCATTGAGGAGTTTATTTTGGGGGTCATCTCAATGACCTATCCACCTTGTAACATGGATTTTTCATTTTTTAATAGGTTTTATCCTGATTTGTGTTAAATCACTTGGCTACCTTAGTATAAATAGGGAAGAAATTAGCTCATTGGATTATTTCCACATCTGGCTATTATTAGTGTCTTGTTTTAGTATCTTTTTCTCTAGTTTTCTATGGATCACTAGTGGACAAACTCCTCTTGGAGACTCTTGTGATGTGAATTTATCTATTTTCATGGATGGTTATGGTGAATCTTAGATGAATGCATGGTGAAGTAAGTATATTTACTTGTCTTACCTTTGTTTCATGTTCTATTGGATAGATGATTCATATATTAAGCTAGTTAGTACAGTATTTTTTTCATGATCCTCATTAAATGAAATCATCTTCCTAGAGTTTTAGAAAGGATAGTGTTAGCTCATTTCCCTAACTCGTCTTGAAAATTGAGAACCTTGATCTTAAAACCTAGGATATGTAGGTTTAATTTCCCTACTTTGTTTAAGTCTTGTTTCTACTTCAGTGAAACCATCAAATAGTTTGTTCCTAGATTCCATTATCCCTATATTGAGAAGGCACTAATCCTCTCTCTTTTGGCAATCATATTTTATCATAAATTCATTATTTTTTATTTTATCTATGGTAAATTATGGTTTATTACAGCAAAATATTTATATTTACAACAATTTTTTACCTCTTTGGTCCATAAATTATCATGGATATTCCATTGAATTGTTTTTAGAAATGGATATAACTAAAAAAATAGACTAAAATATGAAATCTTTATTATGAGGTTTAATTTTTCTTAGATTTCTAGATTTATTCTTTTATTCTTTTCTTTTATTATGCATGAAATAGAGTAAATGCAAAAAGTAGTAAACAGTCAAAAGAAAACACACACCAATCATAATGAACACTAGATATGAACTGGGAAGTCGTTTTAGTAGAAAACCTAGTTGGAAAATGAGACTTCTCTATTCTCCCTTTCTCTAAATTGAAAATATGTAAATATAAAGGAGATACATTTGTGGCCCTTGGGCTGCTATAAAATACAAACTCTCTCTATTCTTCCCTCTCCTTATCCACCCATATTTATTTTCCTCTACTATGGGACACTCCAACATAATGGAATGCCTTTTCCTCCCCCAAAAACTAACTAGGGGTTAAATTTGACCCACTCAACCTTCAATATGAGTTACAACTCAACCTTCTTGACTATTATTTATCATCCCCATGTGGGTAGCCCCTTTTCCATGAGTATTTGAAGCTGACATGGAATCCTCTTGAATTATGGTGGTCAAACATGATAGGTCAACTTTGGAGAGGCATAAATTTTGCATATGAACTCCAATTCAAGCAATTATTACACTATCATAAAGGTATTTGAGTGTATAAAAAATTTAGGGTGTACTACAGCTAAGTAGAAAAGTTTCACGCCCTAAAAATACATTTTTAAGTCCTCAAACTTTCCTTAAAATGTTTCTAGCCCCAATTCTCCAAATTAGGTCTTGTCACTAAAACTACTCCTATAAGTTGATTTCTCTTATTTTTGTCACCTTGAAAGCATTGAGATGAATGATGAACAATATAATGATCCAATATGAATATACTCTAAATTATGGGACGATTTTGGTCCCTAAAATATTTTACTAATTGAGGTGAGGAAATTTTTCCTTTACATTGTCCTTATAGTACCATTTATCCTTTCTTGGAATCTTTCCTTTCAACCTAATCTACTAAAGGTCACGTCAAACCTATTTTGTAATTTCAGAACTCTTCTACAAAGTTGTATCCTCTTTAAATTTTTCATAAGCATCTAGTGCTAAATCCTCTATAGAAGGTAGGACTTACTCCTCTTCTTGGTTGAGCATGGAAGGCTCATAGAGTTTCAGATTTTCCACATTCACTGCTAAGTAAATGCAAATGTATGGGAGTAGACTAGGTATATAGGTGCTATCTCCCACCTTTTCTAGTGTCTTCAAAGGATCATATTAGAGAGCCTTGATTTTTTTACAAGGACATTGTGGCCTCTAATTATTTAATTGTAACCATACTCTATCACCTACCTTGAATAACTTCTTTGTTCTACATTGATCATGTCTAGCCTAGTAGTTTTCCTAAGACTTTTTTAGTGTCTCTTGCACTTACAGATGGATCTATCTTATCTTTTTAACAACCTTTTTTCCCTTAAATCATTCCCTGTGAGATCTTCCCTTACTCCTCCATATTTTCGATATGAAATATCCAATGGTGAAGGTGGAAAATATCCACACAAAAAATCAAATGGAGAGTTACTAGTAGAAATATGGATTTATTTGTTATAAGGGTGTTGTATATATACTTGATTTGCATCCCAAATATTCATATCCTTCTAATTGTAAACCCCCTAAATCTACATGAAATTCCCACTGACTAATTATGTTTTCCAATATCTCTATGGATGGAATGTTGTAGAGCTCCTCAAGTTCATAGGCCATATTCTCCTGCAATGTAGTCCAAAATGCACTAAATAATATGGTGTTCTTATTTCAAGTGATGCTCGTTGCTACCCCAAAATTCACCTAGAGTTATTCAAAGAAAACAATTGTTGCTTCTTTCCTACTAATGGTCTCTTTATAGGGCATGAGAACGTAGAATTTAATGAACATGCCAATTACCACGCACAAGTAATCATGTCCCTTCCTAGTTGTTTGTAAACCTCCCACAAATTCCATGTAAATTATTTCCTAAGGACGAGTAGGGATCTACAGGTAAGGGATGGTATAAACCTTATTTCCTATTACTAGGATTATTTATAGCAAATCATGCATCTTCTTATTAATCTTAGTACATCTTCTTACATCATAGGAATTAGATATACCTTAGTAAGTTGGACATTGTTTTTCTTACGCCAAAATTCCCTTCAACCTTGGAGGCGTGAACCCCTCTAATTAGTTCCAACCAGTTTTTTAGGGAAACATATCTTGTCCATCCTATAGAGAAACTCATTATGGATATGATACTAAACTATGATATCACCATTATGCACATCAATTTGGCTCCACCACTACTAAAAAACTTGCTTGAAGTCCTCATCCTTTGTATATGTTTTTCAGTATGAATCATGGGTGAAAGGCTTCATGTGCATCTGGGTTACCAAATCTATGATATTTGATGTGGGTGTCTTTCAAATCAGGTCAACCAACTTTTCTGTGTTTATTTTCTTATACATAACCACTAAATGAAATAGTTGTAGAAACCTCATCCACTTGTTATGCCTAATCTATTGTATCATACTCTAGGCCTGGGAGTACTATAGTGGCTAGTGATGTGTGTGGATAACTATCTCCTTTACCATTAGACGTTGTTTCCACTTTTTGACAACTTGTACTAGGGAATAAAGCTCCTTATCATAGGTGGGGTTATTAAGAAATTCCTCGTGAAGAACTTCTAAATGGTAGCATACATGCCTTCTTCCCTACATCAAAACTACTCCCATAACATTGCTGGGTTGTGTTATATTCTTTCCACGACTAGCCCTATATTAGGTGGGCAGATGTACCTATGGTTTTGTGCATGGATTTCGCACATGGTTTTGGGTGCGATAGTTTTCGGTCCATGGTATTTTGCAGATCTGGTTAAGGGAACTATGGTTATGCTTTAATCCAGTGTTAATGGATTGGGGTTTATGGATGCTTCGGCATGTATGTATATGTATTGTAACATTGAAAGGAACATAATGAAAAATCAATCTAGTAGTCCCAGTTTTGGTATCCAGGGGAGAATCTCTATGTATATTTGTTTTAAGTTTTATGCTCTCGCCATTGTTTATTTTCTATTTTTAGAATTCGTATGCAGGTAATTTCCGTACGGTCTTAAAACCTACAGACATACCCACTCACAAATGTCTCCACTTTGAGGCATTTATGCAAGTTTAGTAATGAAAAAATTGGTTCTTGACTAATTTTCTTATTTAAGTCCTCAAATGCCATTGTTGACCCTTTCGCACTAGAAACTCTCTCCACTCTTTCCTCATAAAAAATCAAGGTAAATAAAATACATCTCAAAAGTAAATGAAACCTCATATATAGAGTAATTTATATGAACCTAGTACCTAGTTGTGAATCTAAAATAAATAACAAGCAAGTTAATCCAACATTACTCCTATATTTTTTGTAACAGAATTCAATTTGGAAATAAAAACTATAGGTTCTATCATATAATTAAAATTGTAGACATTAGAATTCAAAGAAATGGGTACTTGGTGTCAAATTCTTTATATAGATTTAGTCAACAACTTATCTCCAACAATAATTTTGCCATTCCTTATGATGTTGTCTTTGCCAATTTTTTCTACCTAAAAATTATACACAAGGGGTATAAATCTAATCTCTAATTTTCTAGGCATTTGATTTTCCAAGCTACATAAATGGTAGAAAAATCTCTTAAGAAAAAAGAAAAAAATCTAACTTGTACGAAGCATTGAGGTGTTCCAATGTATTCATAGAAGTTGTGTGCTATGACTTTCTTATGACTGAAACAACTTTGGGAACAACAAATTGGAAGTACTAGGAATTTGCATTGATCGTTTTGCAGGTTCCTGCATTTTGTATTTTCTTCTCCTTAACTAAAGGTGAGGAAGGGAATTAGAAGAAAATAGAAGAAATGTTAATTGAAAGGAAATCGTTAACATGATAAAACCAAGAACTATTGACTTATATTAAAACGTAGGAGTGATATAACCTACAATTCCGTAAGGAGAAAAGGGTCAACTCCAAACACACTACCAATTGCATGTCATCTATAGGTTATAATGTAAATAGGAACCAATAAGTAATTCTACCACTCCCAAATTAATACATTTAGTTATGTATAAAAATATATACCACCCTAAGTAATGTAAGTTAAACTTACTATCCCATAGATAAAACTTTGTTGAGAAACTTTAACATCCTCCAAAGCAATGTTGATATTATTGAAAACACCACAAATACCTTTATTTTCTTTCACTTCACCCCAATAGTCTCTAATAATAAAATGTCAATATTTAGCTAGATATTTCACTAGGGCCTATACACAAAAAAAAAACTCGAAACCCTTCATGAAAAAGGTTGTATTTCTTGAAACACTATATAAAATTAATTTTGAAAACATGTCTAACATGCACATGCCACAAACAACTCTACAACAGGTACAAAATGCTCAAAAATCGCCCATGTGGGGTTAGCTCTTTTTGAAAAACAATTGAACTTTCCTCAAAAAATACATGCATATGGGTCACTATTGGCTATAGAAAGGCACAAAAAGTGAAACATAGAAAATTTTGTGAGTTAAGGAAGAGTGCATGTAGTGAATGGATGTCCCAACTCTAATAGGTTATAGATAACAAAAGTATGATATAGGGCATTCAAGAGCATCAAAGGAAGAGGGTTGTCACAAAAGTATTGTATTTAAATTAGTCTATAGAGGAGATCACATAGGTTGCACCAACAAGTAGAGTTGTTGATTGAAAAATTAGGTGTTAGTTGACTGAAAGGGAGAGTGAATAATTACTTGTGGATATAAAAAACAAAATCACTTATCTATGAGATCAAATAAGTTGTGGTAAAGATGCACGTCACAGAATGACTGCATCAAAGAATTTCGCTCCTTGTTACACAGTAATTTGTCACTGGCCCCCGTATCCCCTGATCTTAGATAAGGTAAGTCATCTTTTCCGTGTCATACATCAAAAAATGTGTCCACATCTCCAAAATCATTGAATAATATTAACAATGCTCTTTAATCCTGAAGATAGAACCTTTTTACCCATGTTCCAAGATCGTCACAAGACAACCTCATTATGTGGGCGACGATAGCCTAGAGAGGACTAGAACGTCACGACATCATCGCAGGGGTACATCTGTTCTCTGTGACAGTCAGATTTTAGGGCTCGTCGCAAGTCCTCAATATACTTCTTGCGATGATAGCTCTGAATACACTGTTGCCCCGTGACGTCATCTCTGAGTCCTAGTGTTTGACTCGCGACGACCCAGATATGGCAAATTAGTTTAAACAAAATGCTTCTAGGTGGTTGTGGAACTGGTTGTTGGGTCAAGGAAGTTCGCCTTTCCTCCTTTGAGATGGTGGTTCCACCTTTTGAGAAACCTCCCTTGGAGATAAGCTCCCTCTCCCTCATTTATGGGGGCTCCTCCTCTAATAAAAGCATTCCCCATTGCTATGATCAGCTAGTTTTTGGAATTGAGCAAATTAGCTTGTTTTGGTGTGAGATTGATAGTTTGCAGTGTGAATTGTTGATAGTCTAGCAGTTGGTTGTGGATTTCCTTAGCCTTATATTAGTGCTTTTGGGTGAGAGAGAGCTTTATCAGTATTTTGGGAGACCTTTTTGAGAGTGAATGCTTGGAAGACATACTAACTAGACTGTTTCATTTTTTGAAAAGAGCTTGACACAAGACAAGGAACTCTGCTTTGACTCCTTGTTTTTTTTTTTTTTTTTAACGAGGTTGACACAAGACCAGGAACTATCCTCGGACCATTGTTTCATTTTTTAACGAGGTTGACACAAGACAACGAACATTCTTTGAGGACCTATTTCATTTTTTAATGAGGTTGACAGAGTAAAAGAACTATCCTCATATCCTTGGTTTCATTTTTTTAACGAGGTTGACACAAGACAAGGAACCATCCTCGAAGGCTGTTTCATTTTTTAATGAGGTTGACACAGTAAAAGAACTATCCTCATACCCTTGGTTTCATTTTTTAATGAGGTTGACACAAGACCAGGAACTATCCTCATACCCCTTGGTTTCAATTTTTAATGAGGTTGACACAAGACAAGGAACTATCCTCATACTCCTTGTTTCATTTTTTCACGAGGTTGACACAAGACAACGAGCTATCCTCGGATTCCTTGTTTCATTTTTTAATGAGGTTGACACAAGACAACGAACTATCCTTGAAGATCCTTGTTTCATTTTTTAACAAGGTTGACACAAGACAAAGAACTATCCTTAGACCCCTTGTTTCATTTTTTAACGAGGTTGACACAAGACAACAAACTTCCTCGGATTCCTTGTTTCATTTTTTTAATGAGGTTGACACAAGAAAAGGAACTATCCTTGGATTCCTTGATCACAACTCATAAGAGGTCATGAAAGAGAGATCTGGTTCCAATGCCCCCAGTACATGATGTACAACATCACTGAATTGATCGCCGGTGGATATAGGTATGGAACAGGTTGCCACATAATTAACCCGTGGTGGGGATGATACAATTGGTATAAATGGACCATTTAGGGAAAAAAATCACATGAAAGAGTGTTGAAACAATATCTCCCATGCCATAAACATATTCACACCCAAGAAGTAAATTGTAATATAAAGGATCTGGGACTACCGTCAAATTCAGATAAATGGTTTTTCCTCCCAAAGTAATAGGTAACTGAGGAAGCATCCCCAATGGTTGACTCATTCCTTTATTAAAACCCAACAAATTATGTGTAAGTGGCACCATCGATGGTGAACCAAGCGCTTGACAAGCAGTTGAGGAAAGGATACTCACAGATGCATCTTCATCTATAATAGTGCCCGATACAATCATATTACAAACTTGTACTATGATTTGGAAAGGAACATAAGAAGGAAGGTGGAATGTTGCTAGTCGATTCCAATCAAAGGAAGTGACTAGACTAGTTGGAGGGGGTACCGTAGAAATGGGAGAATTAACCCCTTGAGTTACGAGAACTAGAGGATTTTCCTCCTGTCTTGATGGAACAAGCAATTTTCCCCCAAGCTCATTAAAATCTAAAGAAACAAAAAGAACTTGAGTGGTATCATTTTCACTCTCTTCGAGAAGGGTATGATTTGCTGAAGGTGAAACCGGGTCAACTGTTACCTTGACCTGTTGATTTGGGTCAAGTATAGACTCAGAGGATTCACTTTCAGAGACAGTGGGTTTGACCGACGGTTGATTTTGGTCAGTCAATTCATCAACTAGTGAAGGATTTAGGGAGAGTTTCTTGTAACCAGATGGAAGTCGCTGCGGTGAAGCAAGATGGTTATCCAACACTTTCTTGGCTTCATCCAGATAGGGACAAAGGTTAATGGGGTGATTCCCTTCACATAACCTACATGGAAACTTGACTTTTCCCTTCTTTCCATGAACTTTACTATCACTAGTTGATGGTATGTCACCAGGATGATCTCCAGAGGTTGATGACACAGGATGATGTGAACGAGAAGACCATTCTTCTAAGATCTTAGGAACGTCACCACAATTTCAAAGAAGATGGTCTCCCGCACAAAGTTTGCATGGATATCGAACTTTGTGAGGCTTAACGGGCAGTTTCTCATTAGATTTTGCATTCAAAGCAATGGTTGCTTGGTTTCCCCTTTGTTGAATTTGCTTCTTCTTATTCTTCTTCCCTTTCTTCTTCTTCTTAGCAACCTGGTTATTAGTACCAATACTTTCACCAGGTGAAGAGGAATAAGGGGAGGAAGAAATGACCGAGGAAGAAGGAAAATGGTTGACCTTAGGATCAACTGGAGGTTGATTTTTTCCAGTTGGAGGAGTACTCGATTGCGAAGAAATCATGACATTTTGAACCAAAGAGGTTGAAAACAACCATACTGGCAAGCCAATGGTAAATCTCGGAAGGGACAATGTAGCCATATATGGAGCACCAATATTTCCAAATGGAGGAAAGGGACTAGGATTCCCATCAAAAGGAATTCCTTGATTGGTGGACTTCGGATTTGTCACCATATGTTTCAACCTAAGATCAACTAAAATCAAGTATGGAGGATGTTATCCGCGGTCAATTAATTTTTACGACACTAGAACTTAACTTTGCTTTTTCATTTTTTAAGAGTCAAGAAAAAGCAAAAGATGACTCTAGTCGCTTTCGTTGTTTAATGAGCTTGAAAGGATAAGCACTCAGATGGACCTTTTCTTTTAAGGAGTCGAAAAGGAACAAAAGTGACTACTCTGGAGATACTAAGCAAGAGGGTTTACCAAACTAATCACAAAACTGCAATATACACCTTGGTGGTAAATTAAAGAGAAATTACCATGGATTTACTGTACAACAGGCAGTCTTCTCGAATGCTCTGTTCGGAGCATTGTGATCGGTAAGGCAGTAGACTCGACTTCCTAGGGATAAAGGATTTAAACCTATTGGGGTCTCCCACTATATACGCGATGGTACAAGGAGCACAAGTCCATACTAGTACTTACCGGTTCAGAGAGGAGTAAACACCCAACCTCAATGAAAATGACAGCCACTAGGTTTTAAGACACCAAAACACGTCTCTAGCCTAGACACCTCTAGATGTTTGTGTTAAATTCCAATGTGTTATTAGGTTAATTGAGGTTAATTTTAGGTTGATCTTGTTGAAAATTTGCCTTTGGGTTTCACCACGTGATGTATTTCCAAGATTACTAAGAATGCAGCTGAATGAGAAGCACTCTTTCTATTTTGACAATGAAAATCCTAGCTACAAGGGAAAGAACAAACAAGTACTTTTTGGATCAAACAACAAAGAGCACTCACTATTGAATTTCCCTAACCATTCCTTTTAAGAACATACATTCAATCTCCTAAAATGCAATTTCATGTATTTCTTTTTCTTTTCCATTCAACTTAATGTGAATTATGCACTAAGAAAAACAAATGAACAAATGATTCAAAAGCTCTTTTCACACAAATGTCGATTTATGACAATTTCACTTAAAGATAAAGGAAAATTAAACAACACTTTCAGCTTTAAGGAAACAAATATTTTCGACACTTAAACAAAAATATGAATCAGATGCACAAAATATATCAATCGACTATTCAATAAAGGAGGATTTTACAACACTTCAAAATAGTCGACTAAAACTACTTTCGACTAAGGACTGCAAATGATAAACAAATACATAAACAAACATTTAACAATCCAGTCTGAGATGGGTCGAAACAAGGAAACAAAAACTACTTTCAAAGACAAGAAATCATTAAAATCCAAGAGATAATTCAAACAACTAAAAATTGACTTAAGGATTCAGCTCCTAGATGGGAAATCTGCTCCAAAAGGAACCATCACATGCCATAGTGAGGGATAGTGCAATGCATAGCACTGTCTCAGTGCAGAGTGTGCTATGCATAGCACCCTACCAGTTACAAAGGTGCTATATTTACAGAATGACAATTTTATGCTCAAAATGGACTCAATTTCAATGAATTAGACATAAATTCGATGAGAAACAAAGGGTAAAGTATGTCAAAATGTTTCAAGAGATGGATTAGCTACTATAAGGGATAAAATCGATCCCCAACGGAGTTGCCATTTTGTTATGGGAAAATTTAGTGTCTTTTCAAATGACTAACCCCTAGACCTAGTAGCAAGTCTAGAACAATAGTTAAAGTAATTCTATTGCCTTTCCTATAGCTAACAGATAAAAGAAAGAGAAAAAGTACCAACCTAGATCTCTTGCTTGATCCCGCTTCCCTTTGACTACTTTCGCCACTTCCTTCCGTACTTAACTCGCTTAAAAGGTACCTTCACCCAAGTGAAGACAAAGAACCATCAAAGCATACATATCAATCTGTTAACTAAACACATTATAGAATCGAAAATACAATGTACATTTCATAACACATGAATGGAAAAATCATAGAACTCTTTATTGATAGAAAGGAAGATTACATCCCATGTAGATGCATGTCCAATTCTGCATCATCCTCCTAGCTTCAAACCCTTATCTCCTCATGGAAACAACAATTTGACATGATAACATTACTCTCTCTACTAATCTCATTCCAACAGTATTTCCTTAGCTTATGAAGTTCCAACCTTTCTAACTAGACCAGCCTTCGAGAGCTTGGTCCTTTTATAGCTGAATAGAGGAGGTTAGGCCATTAATGGCCCTCATGAATGCTTTGCCATATTTGGGAAGTGGTTCCATGGAGGAAGGGATAATGGATTAAGGTTCATTCATCTCCATCCTCATCCAAAAGCGAGCCCAATCCTTCTAGAAACCCCTAGAAGCATCCATTGGATAAGGAATCCAATGGATCCATTTGAAAAATTTGTTGGATCTCGCCCATCGCAAGTGATACAAAGGCTAGGTTCTATGCATAGCACCTTGAAAGTGTAGTTCCTGCCCTTCATTGCCAGCCAAATAGAAGGTTACCTGCGATGGTCTCTTTAGGGAAATTTTTTTGGATGAATGGTACTCTTGGGAAGAAAGAATGATGCGGGTTAACTTCATTAGGGAATGACAACAACTGAATTAGGGGTTGATGGACCCTAATATCATTGATCCAAAAGTTGGGGTTGATGTGCCCAAATTTTCCTATAACATAGACCCTTCAAGGAAGCTTGCGACGTCAAGGCATGGTTGTAAGCTTTGCTTTTGCTCATATTAATACAATCAATGGTTGTTTCCTATGTCTTGTATGAAATATATTTGATAGCTTATGGTTCCTTGACTCTGTAAGTAAATATTTCATTGTTGTACTCTATGATGTGTTTCGTTGTTCTCTTATGTTGTTTCAGGTGAATCACTCATCAAGGAAAAGGGAACGATAGCTAGAGAAACATAATGAAGACAACATCAAACACTAGCATAAGGTAGGCTCTTTCAATGATGACTATTTAAGGAAATTATCGGTTGCATTTGTCTTGCTGTGACTAGACCCACTCTAGGGCTAGAGGGGTTGCCTCTGTCCGCAAGGGAACATTACCTACATCACAAGTTGGCGACTCCACTGGGGAGTCCTTTGTGTGTTGTCTCTTATTTTGCTCTCGATTTGTTTTTGATTGAATTATATAGTGTCTCCTTGTTTGCGACTGAGCCATCAGTGTTCTGGGTTACTTGAGTAAATCTGGTGATCCCTCTCACTGTCTGAGAGATAAGTCTGGTGTCTTTCAGGTGTTTTTCTTCGTTTTGCCTCTTAATTGAGATCATCGTTGTTTGTCTCCTAACAGCTGCGACGAGTCACATATGTCCTCTTTGATCAAGCTGTATGTCATGGATATCATGTCATGCAGCTGCGACGATTCCCGAAATCAGGTTGTCACTGAAGAAAGGTGTACTCTTGCGACGAAATCGCTCAGTTCCTAGCTTTATGCCTATGACGATTTGGCTTCTGTCTTAGGTTGCTAGTTTAATCCCTGCGACAATTCCTGTAAGGTTTTTTTTCACAGCCTTACCTCCTGAATCAACCAGTGTTGCTTGTCCCCTGCTGTCTCTTGTACCTTACCAAGCTTGTTTTGCTATGTTTGTTAAGGCACTTTCTCCTTGGTTTCATTTGTCCGAGTCTTGAGTTTTCAACCTGTGTGACCTAAATCTTTTTAAGGTTTCTTCAAGAAGTCATTTGTTTGGGTTGCTTGTCTTTCCAAAATTCATCCACAACCATCTGATTGGTTTGTTTGAAGTTGTTCTACTGCTTGTCTTCTTTCTAATTGGTCTATAGTGTTTCGTTATCGAACCAGTTTCTCATGTTGATTTGATTTCCGCACTATCAAACATAGATTACATTTGTTTGGATCAGTCAGGCTTGCATTTGCTTGTTTTTCATTAAATCCCAAAAATAAAAAATATTGCATTCATATAGCATACGAAAGTGAAAGCGCATTTGCATTAGTGAATTTTTCATGATTAAGAAATTAGAAAGCAAAGTTTAAATATTTCATTGGTAGCGAGATAAGTGCATTAATGCATTGTGTTTCCTAGTGATTGGATTGCTTGCATGTGCTGCTTCTCTTGCATTTGCTTGTTATGGTTTGCATTCGCTTGGAAATGAACTCCTTACCCTCATTTAGGTAGTTGTTCATCAAAACGAATGGTGCTTTACTCATTGTAGTTGCATACTAGTAATTGTTGAAATACATTCAGTAGGGCCTTAAAACTAAGACTTAATTCAAGATTAACACTTAAAATCTATTGAATGAACTTAAAAACGCATTGGAACCTAACACACATTTATCTAGAGGTCTAGGCTAGAGACGTGCTCTGGTGTCATTAAACCTAGCTACTATTGTTTTCACTAAGGTTGGGTGATTCCTCCTTATGTGATCCAATAGGTACTAGTACAAATTTGTGCTCCCTGTACCGTCGAGTATATATTGGGAGACCCCACTAGGTTATCATCCTATTATCCATAGAAAGATGAGTCTGCCACCTCACGAATCGTAGCACACCGAACACAACATTCGAGAAGATTGACTACTGTACAGAAAGTCCTTGGTCATTTCTATTTCATTTGATCACCAAGGTGTATATGTAGTTTTGCGATTTGTCTGGTAAAACTCTTGTCTGGTACTCTAGAGCAGTCACTTTCGTTCCTTTTCGACTCCTTAAAAGTAAAAGGATCATCTGAGCACTTTTCCTTTCATATTCATTAAACATTCGAAGGTGACTAGAGTCATCTTTTGTCCTTTTTCTCGACTCTTTAAACATGAAAAGGTCAAGTTTCATTCCTATGTCATAAAATTTATTTGTCCATGCTCACATTTTACGTGTTAATCTTGGTCATGTTCTTGGTTCGCGTAGAGTTGCAGCCCTACTCGATTGTCTCTTTTTCTCGGATTTTTAGTTAGACCATCCTAGCGGACTCACCGATCCTGTCCTCTTTACCAAGCAACGAAGACTCTGCATCCCTTGTCTCTTCTAAGGTATCGATTGTTACTGATACCCTTCCCATTGTCCCAAGTGTTCAACCTCTTGACTCTCGAGCCCCGGGAGGGGAGCCTTTTGATATCAATTGGAATCCTCTTTGGGAGCATTCAAAAGAAGACTTCCCATTTACTCCCCTTGGTGTTTCGGGTGCAATGTCTTCTTCCAACATGGATGAGACAAGTCCCGTTACTAGTGGAGAGAACCTAGTGTCAAGCGGTGAAATTCCTCTTCCCTCGGAAGGTTTCCCTTTTAGCACTTCTCTTGGCGTGTCATTACCATTACACTATCATGCCTTGTCGGACATCATGAGTTCCATGTCTCTAAATCGGAGTTCTGTGGGGTCTCATGCTATAACCCCAACCTCAAGGCCTTTCATACCTTAGATTCACAATATATCGGTCATGTATGTTCCGTCAAGGCCCATTGTTTGTGTGGCCTCTATAGCTCCTGCTATTAGTGTCGTTATTACATCCTCGGTGATTACCACTGTTACTGGGCCCTCTGTTGAACCCGCTAGCAGTGGTCCTTCATCCTCGGTGTCCGAAGTCGTTAACTCTATAGGTAATATCCCACTTTCTTCCGGTTCCATTCTAGCAGGGTGGTCATATGAGCAATACATGTTTGTTCTTCAAAACTTGAATCATAACCCTTTGGGCTCCCAACCACCGTCCCATCCGCATAATCTGTTGCACTATTATGACCCTTGAGGGGCCATATTTATCACATTGGGTCCCTCCCTCCAAAACCTATGGTTGAAATTTCCATTCCACTATCAGTTGCGTGGTCTCATACTACCTACCATGGTCCATAAGGCCAACCTTTACAAGGGCAACCTTCCGGTTTCCAAGGGAAGTTGTATCAAAGGCAACCATACCAAGGTCAACCTTCAGGCCTACAAGGACAACCTTTGGTCTCCATAGGTGCCCCTTTCATTTATTTAAGGCAACCTTCTGGTCAATCAGGTCAAGCTTAATTTCAACCAGGCCAACTCGTTTCCCACCAAGGTCAATCTTCTAGTCAAGCAAGACGACCTCAGATCCAGCAAGGCCATCCCGTTGTCTAGCAAGGTCAGCCCTCTGGTCAAATGGGCCAGCCTTAGATCCAGCAAGGCCAGCCTCAGATCCAGCAGGGCCAGCCTACTATCCAGCCAAGTTAGCCCTCTGGTCAAATGGGCCAACCTCAGTTTCAGCAAGGTCAACCTACTACCCAGCAAGTTCAACCTTCTAATCAAATAAGTCAACCTCAATACCAATAAGGCCAGCCTTCTAGCTGGTTGGGTCAACCCCAGTTTCAATAAGGACATCAGTCCGGTCAAATTAATCCATCTCTCAGTCAATCAGGCATTCAAACACTAGTTGTTCCTCAAGCCCCACTCGATTTCCAAACTCAGGTTGGACTCTAGACCCAACTTGGTCTCCAAACTCAAGTTGGATTTCAAGCCCGACCTATCTATCAAATGCATCATGGGCCTCAGGCGCAGTTTGGAGCTCAGCCGCAATATGGTCGCCAAGTACTCTAGCAACCTCAGGGTGCTCCATATCAAAATTATTAGCAACCACAGGTCAATCCTTATCAAAACTTTCAGCAGCCCTATGCTGCCCTTGTAGGTCAAGCTGGTAACCAATGGGTTCCTGGTGGTCAAAACTAGGGACAACCATCAGGTTATACTTATAATCCTTATGGACAAAACCCTTATGGGAAAAATCCTTATGGAAAAAACCCATGGGGGCAACAAGGAGCTGGATGGAACCCTAATGCTAACTCTTATCAGAAGCCTATGATGTCCTTTAATCCTCAATTACCTTTTCTAGCAACCTTGAAACTACCCGATGTGTCTAAGCTAACGAACGATCCAATCCTTCATAATCCATATTGACCACCAGTTCTGACCAAAATTCCCGGTGATTGTCCTAAATTTGATGGTAAATCTGGAGAGGACCCTTAAGTGCATGTCATGGCTTATCACCTCTGGTGCTCATCTAACTCATGGCTTGACGATTCTATCCACCTCTGTCTTTTCCAATGGACTCTCACTAGTTCCGCCATGAAATGGTATATTGAACTCGCTCGTGGAACTTTCCAAGACTTCAGTTCACTTGCGATGGCATTTCTTACCCATTTTCAGTTACCGATTCATTATGAAATGGGAACACACCTCCTCACTTCTCTAAAACAGAACACGGTGACACACATCTCCTATCATATTCATGAATGGAGAAGGTAGTGTCATTTGATTAAGTTCTAGATCCCTAATCAGCTTCTAACTGAATAGTTTACTACCTCTTTTGTTGGTCTGATAGCCCACGATATTGCCGTGGGGGCATGTGTTACTGAAGAGCAAGCTATTGCGCATGCTCAGTATCTCAATTTGGTTTATTCCCATTTTGGTATGCTGTATGATTACTTTCCTGATGCTCCATGACCTGGAACTACTAAGGCTCTGTAGACGGTGTTATTGGTTATGTTACTTCATCTTCTCAAAAGTCTTCCATGACCCCTGCAAAGCAAAAATATACTGCTCCTAGTGAAAATGCTTCTCAGGCCACATCTAATACTGGTAAAACTTCCAAAGTTAATGTCGTCCAGTCCACCACGACAGATAAAGCTTTGAGAGGTAAGAGAAAGGGGAAAGGAAAAAATAAGGCAGATCCACCGAAGCAAGACCCTCCTAAGCCTCCGGCCGATGATTGTGAAAAACGCAAACCCAAGTACCCTTGTCTCATTTGTGATGAGGATCACTACACTAAAGATTGTCCTAGACAGTCTGAAGTTATTCGTTTGCTTAAGGGGACCCTAGGAACTCCTGCTATGCTTAAAGAGCCTTTTCCCTCTCAAAAAACTCAAATGGTGGTTGATCAACCTCAATCCTCTTCCACTTTTGGCTCCCAAGTTTTTATGGCTAGGATTATCCCTATCCATGTGAGTACTCGAGCAAAAGAATATCCTCCGTCTGTCGGCAAGGAGCCTGAGGTCCCTTCAAGCGTTCCTTCGTGCAGTTCTGGCCCTCTTCATATTAAATGGACTAGCATTGAGTCTGCCATTTGACCTCCTACTAAGGGAGTCCTCCGGGAATCTTCTTATAACCCCAATGCTCATGCCGCACAGCACTATAGTATTTTTGAGGACTTAGCCCAAGCTCCTTCGGCTATGTCTGCTTTGGAATTTCTCCAGAGTTGTCCCTCCCAACAAAACTCTTTGCTATTAGCCATTGGTGGCATTGACCCGGCCGATTCATAATTAATCGCATTCAATCTTGAGAACCATGTTGTTACAGCTCCAAATCTCACCAGTATGGTTTGTGATGCTACAGCCATGGCCCAGGGCAACCCCTCCTTCCAGACCTGGTCATATATCTAAAAAACAGTGTTTTATTCCCTGTACGTGACATT
>APFE030046931.1:0-40218 GCA_000404065.3 Pinus taeda | reverse complement strand
GGGTCAACAGAAGGTTGGTAATGTTGAGATGGTGAACTCTGTTGAGGTGAAGCATTCAGTTGAGGTGGAACAATTGAAGTATTTTGGGCCAACGAAGTTGAAAATAACCATATCGGTAACCCTATTGTAAATCCAGGTAATGACAAAGTAGCCATGTAAGGAGGACCAACATTTCCAAAGTAAGGAAAAAGACTAGGATTCTCATTAGGAGGGGTTCCTAGGTTGATAAATTCCGGAACATTTGCCATTATATCCAACTTCAGTGAATTTTATTAACAAGTTAAAACTAAAATTAACAATTCACAATTCACACCTAACAATTAAAATTCACAATTCACACCTATGGTCTCTAAAAGTAAAAACAAACAAATTAACACACGCTATCAAATCTAGGAATCAAACCACACACAAACAGTAACTTTCCGTACCGAAAACACTAGTTGGTGATGAAATCCAACGTCGTAGAATTCAATACAGAAATGGTGGTTGGAATAGTTACCCCGACAACCTGCTTAATGAATAGACTGGATCAAGTTCCTCCACTTTAACCGTCTCGAGTGAAGTGAACCCCCCAGAAAATCCAAGTGAGTCTAGCGGACGTCTGCTCCAGGTACAGTGGGATCTTCCCGCCACCGTCACCTTGGGTAGAATCCTAAGATTATGGCCACTAAGGTCACCAACAACAAAAAATATACCTGGGGGAACAGTCTACACTCCGACAGCACGCAAGGGCAGAGTAACAAGCTCAATCCCCTTACCGGCTCCTTGACAATGGTCAATCCAAGGTTTACCGATAAGTGATCCCCTGGCTCCTCAAATTGAGGTTTACCGTTTGTAATACGTGCGTGTCTGGCGTCGTTCCCAACGAGGGAGGATTGATCCCCTCACTGGTTCGGACACGAGCTCGTGCTTCTCCTTTAAGAGGAGCTTTCCCAGAATATAAATGTAATAGCTGGATTTATTCTATCACAAGATAAGCTACTTGTTTGTTTTAATAGTCTTGGAGAGTTAATTACTCACCTACTCCAAGACACTAGCCTAATCTATGTTGGTGCTTCAGAGCCCTAGAAAATAAAAATTTCTATGTTAATTTTACTTTAAGCGTTGATTTTAATGGTTGTTCTTTAGGACAAAGGTAATGGAGATGAAACTTGATGGTGTATAGACTCGACTCCAATTCTCTAACAAAATGCACCTAAGATGATTTGATAATTTTCTATTTTCAATGAATGTTCTAATTAAGAGAGTTGAGAGAATGCAATCTTTTCAATAAAAACAACTTTCTCAAAAGACAATCAAAGAAACAATTCTCTCTATCTTTCAAAGCGCACAAAACACGGCCACTCTTTACTTCACGAAAAAATTCCTTTCTCTTTCAAAGACGTCAAATGTTACTCTAAAGCAAACTTTGCAAAGGAGATCGTTGATATTTTCCTATTTAATAAAGCATGTAAATCTAATCTAGGCGAAGCAATTTCAAGATCTATAAAATCTATGAAAAATCACTCTAAAGCAAATCAAATGAAATTTACCTAATCTTTCACTAACAAATCAATCTAAGAAGCAAAAGCTTACTAGGATAATTCCGGGATGTTTTACTTGGAAATGATTAATCCAAGGACTAGTTTATGCAGAATCACAAACTAATCAAAACAAAAACTCAATCTCTTTTTGTTCTTTTTGAAAATGAAATTCACAACTTTAAATGACAAGCAATATTGAAATTTTGCAAAGAGACAACACAACGGTAGGTCGCTCACGAGGGTAGATTTTGTGACTGGTCCGACTCCTAAGAAGACTGACAAAACCAGAGATATCTAAGGCTTTGCGACTTCTAAACCCAAAGTCACTACAGGACCAATATAAAAACCACCCTAAGGCTAAAATCTCAAGGAATTTCACTAAAACTTTCGACACTAATGGAACAAGTGCAGGTGAAGATTTTCGACAGTCAACCAGTGGATCTGGGCAGTAAAGACTAAGAAAACCAAAATCTAAAAGGAAAAAGTGATAAAAAAGGGAATTTTCTTAATTTTAACAGGGTACGCAGGCAGCCTGTTTAACCAGGTGCGTGCACGCTCTGTGTACACATATACAGTGCATACGAGTACGCACTATGTCCAACTCAGAGGGTGCGTACTACTGTAAAACAAAGAAAACCTAAGTTCTAACTTAACTCTAAGCTAAGCCACCCAAAAACACAGTCAAGCAATCAAAAAACAAAAGAAACAAGACTCTTTTCAGATCAAAGTAATGCTCAAAGGAAAAATCAAATACCTCAATGGATTCCCCCGCGGAGTCGCCAATTTGTCATGCGGAAAGAGTTATTTTTGCAGACAAACCTAACCTCCCTAGGAGTCTAAGACTCTCTAGTGACAACGAAGACAAACAAGAGCTATCCTTCTCTAAACATACATTATTCTATGAGAAACCAAGTGTTTTTCGATCTTACCTTAGGTCCAACGCTTGTTGTAGCAGTCCAGCCTTGCTGATCCAGATGAGCTCCTCCTTCACTTTAAGACCTGCATACACTAACAGTCAAACGATTACATAACACCTAAATATTTCATAAAACAAAGTATATTCATCATATAGACCAAGGAGTACATGAATAATTCATTAACAACAAATCATTGAGAAGAATGGACTTATTTGTATTAAGGAAACAAAAAAGGAACCATTACAACCTGAGCCTTGGTGTTGTGCAAGCTCCTCCCAGGGTCCAACAAGAGATTTCCTCTACTTTGACAAGCTCACCCACTCCCAATATGGCAACAAGAAAGGATAGTGATCTCTCCTCACAAGTCAACAATGGAAGTCCTAATTCCAGCAGCATTTACCCTTTGGAATGTTCAGCTTTCAACCTCCCCTCCTCTGGCCCAATGCCTGTATTTATAGTGTTCTAGAGGAAGTTATTCAGTTCCAACATCAATGGGATACTCCCTCTTTTGGATGGGGTAGCTCCTCTCTTGATGGGATAAGTTCCTCTATCATAGGGATGCATGAACCATCTGGAGGCGCTCAATACACGTCAAACACTCTTCTAGAAGGCTCTAGAAGTGACCACAAGTAACTTTTTAAAGATGAAACTCGCGCCTTTTGACCTTTACAGGGGTACGCACCCAACCTTTGGCTTACAGAGCGTACACGTACGCGGGTACAGTGTGTTTGGAGTGCGTACACGCAGGAAAGGTAGAGAGAACCTGCGTACCCAGAGATAAACATGTTTTTAAGTGACTTTCTCTCTTTTTGAAGTTTTGACATGAAGAGCAGAGGTATGGGGCTTGGCAAGGAGGACAATATGGCTATTGATGGGGCCATATTAACTGTAGATAGTCATGGTGACAAATTTCAGTGTAACAAGAACCAAGGCAAAAGATTTCTACCTTAGAGAAAAAGTTTTGAGATGGGATTCCAAGAGAGAATACAAAGGGAAACATGAGAATTTTTACTTCCTATGGAAGGGAACTTTTATTATCTAGGCCTTACAAGGGAACAATACTTACTTTCTGAAGAATTTGGACGGTACAGAGACAGGAGAAGGACTAGTTAATGGTCGGATGCTGAAACATTACTTTGATCCAACTTTTTAATATATTCTGATGTTAACATGTACATATTATATCCTTGATAATGTCACAGTTTGGATTGGATAGTAACTTATTGAAGTCGAAGCCCGAAGAGAAGGACCTAAGCTTCAAAAGAGTATTGTCATACATATAATAAAACAACCAACGGAAGGAGATTTCGGAGCACAGTCAAATTCATTCAGAAGGCCTGACCTATTGTTCTTGACTTTTCACCAAGAAAAACCATCCCCAAGTGGAGCCAGTGTTATGCTCCTATACTAATAGGTGTCATATTTCATGATTGACTTGATGAGCTCTGTAATATGTTCATACATTTTCTTGTTGCAAAGGTTTTCCATATTTTCAAAAAATCAAAAAATTTAAAAAAAGTAAAGAGGGTATACCCTAAAACAAAAATCAAAGGGTAAAAACAATAAAATGGTCAAAAAAGTGAAAGAAATGAACCCCAACAAAAATAAAGACCAGGAAAGTGTGCAAGTCCAAATGGCACTACTATTTCATTTTCTGTAATAAGCAATTGTGTGCAGCTTGTTAACTTTTTCCACAATTGATTAAGAGTCAAACAACTCAAACTTGGTTCATTCATATTTGAATTTCATGTTGTAGAATAGAGAATAAAATTTGACCAACCTATTTATACTTAGCAGATAAGTAGATAGGTAGGGTAAATAAAAAGGAGCTCAACAGTTTAATCTGAGCCCTTGGATGTAATAAGTGTAGACTTAAGTAGGCTTGCCATGTAAAAGAAAAGGATTATTTGATAAGGGTTTGCCAGTCTAAGTGCATCCAAATAAAGAAGAAAAATGTCAGGTTAAAGTAGGTAGGGTAGGTAGATGGTGTTGCAGAATGATATTTGTGATGAAAAATGTTTCTAAATGTGTTAACTTTTACTTTTATCACAAAGTGAAAGGCAAACATTTCACTTGATGCATTTCAAGCGAGACAAGGTTAAATAACTAACTTCCATTCACATTTTCCCTAAACACTTCACTAATTTCCCTTAAGCATTAAGATCTTTGAAAGTCAAATGGGCTCAGAGCGTTTCTCCGACTTCTAGAGGGACCAGACCCTCAGCCCAATGATCTAAAAGTCTAAGTGCTCATAAATCATCCATAAATCATTCATTTCAGTTCATAAAGTTTTCCTAAGTAAAATCCTATTTTACTTAAAAATAATGCACCATGTCACCTAAAAAACCGCTTTTTTATTTTTAGCCTAAGTTTGAATATATGCATAAAATGTTTTAACTTAGTTCTTGACACTTCATAGACATATTAACTATTAACATATATAAATATATAACTCTCGCACCATATAACCCTTTTCCCCTATTATTTTAACTATATAAAAATCCCCAAACATTATATATACTGCCCCCGATTGAATACAACCATAATCAATAGTTAAATGGGATTAACGAGTTTATTAGAGATTCGTTAATAACCAAAGTTCCCTGCCGCACATAGGGATTAATTAACCGCCCGGGTTAATTAATAACCATTACCTCAGCGAATCGAAGTTCACCTAATATGATTTATTAATGATTAATTATATTGGGTCTGCATACATAAACTCCCACCCTACTTCACTTCCTGTCCACCACCCGATCGTCCCCCCATCATCTGACAGTCGATGATCATATCGCGAACCCCTTAGTGACTGCGCTTTAACTTGCGATCACTAGGCGGTTTTCCACCGTACCCTCACCACGCATTGCTCACTCGATATGCTCGCTCGCCCCCGGTCGAATACCACTTGACCCCAAAAGCGGTGCGGGGTAAACCGCTTACCACCCTCTACGTAATGACAAAACGTCCCATCACGCTGACGTCATCCGCCCAATAAATGCCAAAGATAGTCCTGCCAACCTGAATTTCGTTAAAAACAACGATAAAACGTCATTTTCACTGTAATTCACTGCATCCAGCTCCCATGCAAATTAACGACCCAGTCCACTGTTCCAGTTTTTCAACCGCCACCTGACCAGCAAGATTATAGTACAAGCTTCGCAGCCTGTCAACCAACCTGCCATTGTATGGTTTTCCTCCTTAATCTAGGTATTTATCCATTTTTCCCTGCAACCCTACAATTTCAGTTTTCCACTGGGAATTCTGCCAGATAAAGACAAATTCAAGTTAAAAATAGTCTGTAGTGGCCATAAAGAGACCCCAAAACAACTGTTTAATCCATTTTTTCCCACAAGAAGTCTGAATTCTAGTTTGAATACACAAGAACCAAATATGGAAACTCCCATAGCCCTGAATGTCGCGCGCATAAATGCACCCCATAAAGACTTAGATTATTTACCCCTGGCTGACAAAGATTTCCAGATAAAAGACCTATCTGGTGATAGTAACCATCTTAAAATCTTTTGCGAAATCAGAGATAGTCATATGAATAATTCTAACTTTTTTGGACTGTGGGAATCCAATATTCCCATGTATTTCCTCCCCTCAGTCCATGTTTTCCCATATATCATTAATCAATGCTGTGCCAATTATGACCCTCTCCATAGAGCAGTTATGTCCCCATCCCAAACTATTCTTTTTCCCATAACTGCTAATTCCATTAATGAAATGATACAACTCCATTCCACTCAGCCCCTTGCTCCTCTTTCCCTGGGATATCTACTTGAAAAAGCCTCTCAGTTGCCCAAATCAGAGATAACCTGTATTGCTCAGATGTTTATGTTACCAAACTATCAACCTAATAGTCCACTCCTTATCTACAGACCTTTTTCACTGAAACAAGTAGACTTATTGTAGACATGATATCCATGATCATGGGATTTAATACCAGTGAATATGTTGATGATATTACTCTAGTTTTGTTGTCAATATTCACTCCTGGACAACCCCCTACTGTTAAGTATGACTATGCAACTTTCATTGCCAATAAAATCCATGATCAATTCATGAGTTTGGATAGGGAAGGAGTTTTCAAATACACATATTTTATATACCATCTTTTGCTATATCATCAGCCAGATAGCTTTCCTTTCTTTATCAGGAAATTGGACTCAAAAGGAAATCGAAGCTCTGTGATCTTTTGGACCTCAATCTTTCATAAAACTCTGGAGTCCCCTTATACCTATAATGAATTCATTGACAGGTTTGTACATCCAGCATCCACTTTGTTGATAGGAGTTCCCCCTCCTAGACTCACTGGTGACATGAAAAGGATTCTCCAACTCTCCAAGCAGTACAGGATAGGTGACTGGTACCTATACCAAAATTACATAGAAATCAGAATGTATGGGTGTGAAATTCGCCCTTTCAAGTTGCCTAAATATTTGCCCATGAGATTGTTTTCATTAGAATATTTTAGACAGATCATCAATGTAGACTTGGTCAATTTTTGTGCTTCCAAGAAAAAGGCTCAGTTAAGAATAAAAAACCAGCTAGGCCCTTATGTCATAAATTCTAGGGATGCATGGTAAGATGCTGAAAAGATTTTAGAAGACCATCTTAGATTGAAGAAGAGTTTTTGGTGGGTGTCATATGACCCAAATAGTTTCATATGTGACAGAAGAACAAAGAACAGGTTGTCAGTTTATATACATCATAGGATCCTAGAAATTAAACAGTTTGCAAATCAAGATGAATGGGTAGAAGGGACCTTAATAGAAGAAATTAGTGAGCAAGAAAAGATGGAAATGGCTATGAAAGATCTTGAAAAAACCCTTTACCTAGACTCTTTTGGACAGGTATCATTCAAGCTGCCTCAACAATCAGAAATTGGCACATCCTCTGTTGGAACTTCTCAACAGTCTCCACCAAAAGCCAACATACCAGCTACATCCAAAGGTAAATAAATAGAGACCACAGAGAAGCCTACAATGACAGATTAGTTTGCAAAATCCAGAGAATAGAGTCAAGTGCAAATTCCTCCAGCCCAAACTAAAGCAGCAGAAATTCCAGCATTGTAGAATCCTCTAAATGAGGAAAGAAACAAAAAGAGGGACAAAGAAACCATCACACCTATCAGTGGACTAACAGAACAACCTGGAGAAAAAAGACAAAGACTGAATCCTCTGTCGGAAGAGGAAATAATTGAAGAAACTATAAATAGCCAAAGAGAAGAAAGAACTAGCCAGCAAACTCCATCATTGGGAGTAACCTCAACTAGCTCACAAAGGCAGGAGCTAGAAAGACACCACAGTGTAGAAGTATCTTCCACTAGTTCACAAAGAAAACAGACCTCAGACATTAAGAATACCTTCACAAAGATAAAGGCCTGCAATGACCTAATAAGGCTTCAAATTTACGGTCAATATCTAAAAATGACCCCCACAAACCAGTAGATATTAATGTCAGCCTATGACATGAAAGAAGGTAAAATGATAATGAGTTGTTTTAAGCCAAAGGTGCAACAACCCCAGTCAACAGTAGACTATATCAGAAAAAACTTGGAGGTCCTGGCCAAAGATATTCATCCTATGGACCACATTGAGCTTCATAAGAAAACTGGGGAAATGGTTTATTCCACACTTTCTGACAAAGAAATGCTAGCCCACAAATTGAAAAATTCCTTGGCCAACACAACAACTCAATTACATTTGAAGAGAGCCTCTTCTCTGGCCAAGGATAACAGGATCAAATCACTAGAAGAGATCATTATTGGATTGGGGAATGATCCCAAAGATGCTAAAGGCATACATGCTCTGATAAAAAAGAAAGAAGAGGACATTGTAGCTTTAAGGAAACAATTGAAGCTGCCTCCTTCAAGGCATACACAAACTACAGAAGTTATACGACAGAAATCAGAAGAAGACATGATGGACCTTCTCCTAAAACTTAACGAAAGATTAAATGATACAGAGTAGGTATTAGAAAAAACACTAAAGGAAAAGTAGAGAGAGTCGACCTCTTATCCTCCTGAGGTAATCCCCACAGTCTCAACTGTAGTCCCTTCCACAAGTGGAACAACATTAGCTCCAAATGTCCTAGCAGTCACAACAGAAGTAATTACAGGTACATCAACAGCAGGTACAACACCAAGTAGCAGTACTAATATGAGCATTGAAGAATTGATAAAAGCCATGGAAGAATTAAGATTACTGGTTATAGAGTTGAAACAAGTGAAAGAGAAATTGGCTAAGGCAGAGAAGAATTATGACATTTCCCAAATAAGTGTTGCGGAAAAAACTAAGGAAATTAAAGCCTTAGAAAGTAAAGTAAAAACATTAGAACAAGAGCTTACCTTTGATAAACCCTTTACAGAAATCAGGAAAATCCTTTGGGCTAATATCATTCAGTCTATAAATTAAATATGGTCATCAATCCAAGTAATCTATGAGCAGCTAGACTTAGTGAAAACAACCCATGGAGCAATTCAGCAGACAAGAGCAGAGTTGGGTAAAATTCCAGAAGAAGCCAACAGGCTTATCAATTATTTGAAGACCAAAAACAAAGAACAGTTAGAAGTAGTTGAAATCTCAAACAGGACAGACACCATTTTGGAAATCAAAAGAGTTTTGACCAAGAGAACTTTAATGCAGAACTTAGAGAGAAGATGTCAAGACATGCAAGTAGAAATAAATTATTTTATGGAAAAATTCACAGTTTTGCAGAGTAAATGGCTACCAAGTCCTTTGGTTTTTAATGACAAATTGATGAAACACATTGACTATGTAGATAAATTAAATAGGTATGCTGGCAATTAAGCGAGCTCATCATCAGGTGCAGTAGGAGTGAAAGAAATTCCCATAGCCCGAGTTCTCTATGACAGTTTAGAGAACTTATTTTACATTAAGCATGAGGTAAAGCACCTATTCACTATCCAGCCTAACTTCTTCAGATACAAAGAGATTGATGAAACTCTAAGAAAACTTCAGAGGCACAAATTACCAGAGCAGAAATGGTGGGAAGATATGTTAGAAATTTTGTAAATTTACCTTTGGTAAAATGTAAATTTTGGGCTATTTACCTTGTTGAGATAAATAGAGATGAATAAAGATGAACAGTGGTCAAAACAGGTCAAAGAGTATTAGAGCAGGTAAAGAGTATCAGTCAAACAGGGAAACCAGAATGAAGTTACAACAGCAAGCCAAATAAAAAGGGCCTGCCTCCAGCAGTACAAATAGGAACAACACATCATCTGTTTGCTTTTTTCCTATCTTCAAGACTAACCGTCTCTATTTTATTGTAAAAATGATTTGTCATCACTAGAATATATCTCTCTGTTATGAGATATTTTGTGTAAAATATTTTGTATAAATACTCCCTCAATTGGAGTATTGAGGGTGGATTCATATACATTGTTGTAATACTAATTTTTTGGAATAAAGTGCTGATTGACTCAAATTTTTGCATGGCTTGCTGGACAAAGAATTAATACAAGGGACTTTTCACAGATTTCTTGAAGAAAACACTGGATCAATAAGTCCTCTATACGTCATGTTTTAAAGTTTTTTTTTTTTATTATATCATCTCTGTTTCACATCTAAATGATAAACAAAAAAGATTAATTTAAAATATGCTTTATTGCACTCTGTCTTCAAAAGTTATCATTTTCTATGTTTTCTTTCGAATTAGAATAAGCAGTGAAATCTTAATTTCTCCTGTTTTCTAGTTCTATCACTTTGATTATGTGTTAAAGAATACTTAACTGCTCTTTACCAGTAATAATCCAAGTTCCCTCTTGAAATAGGTTGAAGGATTCTTAATTTCCCTTCTTCCATTTTTGAAACCCATTCCATCTACTCCAAGTCTTTATTTGTTCCCTGTTTGACCACCTTGCTCTGTGAAACCATATTTTGTTAAGAAACCCAAATCCAGTAAAGACATCTTACTTGAATCCATTAGCCCAATGGCCTAAACTACTCAGTCTTTCCCCTTTGCTATTGAATCTCACCACCCAAACTCAAACAAAACTCTCAAACTTCACAACTAGCCTAATATCCTTTAAAAAAAAGCTAAAACTTAAAGAGAGAACCCTCTCTGGATGCATATTGGCTAGAATCTATATCCAAAAGATTGGTTTGTGGTTGCCTTAGCCTCCTTTCCCTTTCTTACAACTTTTGGGAAAACCTGAGTGCTAGCAAGGCCCAACAGGTATCTACTGGAGAGATAACATGCCCTACCTATGCTGTGGAGATTCAGGAGATCAACCTATAATCTGGGAAGGTCCTCCTAGATAGCCAACCTCCTCCTAAGGAGGATGAGGAAGAGAAACAGGAAATTGAACCCAAAGCCATTCCAACCTTTCCTGAGAGACTAATTGGAACCACACCACCAAACCTAGAAGAGATTGAACTTCTAGGCGAGCTTAAATAGTTATGTGCGAAAATACCACTTCTCCAGGCCATAAAAGATGTACCAATCTACAACAATTTGATTAAAGAGAAGTGTTTCAGGCACTCAGGTAGGCGTAAGAGAGATGCCCCAACTATCAATGTCATAGGACAATTGTCCGATCTAATGTTGGGACAGGTAATTTGTCTGAAATGTTTGGACCCTGGGAATCCTGTAGTCGATGTCCACATCAATGGCACCATAATCCCCCACACCCTGATTGATCTAGGGGCTACCACTAATGTGATGACCAGGTACACTATGCTCAAACTCAACCTTCATAGTTCCCTAACAAAGACCTCGGCAGTATTGTAGTTAGCAGACCGCTCCACTGTGACCCCCGAAGGGATTGTGAAAGATGTCATGGTCTCTGTTGATTCTTGGGAGTACCCTGTGGACTTCTTGGTCCTTCAGCCAAAGGAAAAATTCACTGGATACCCCCTCATTTTGGGAAGGCCTTGGTTATGCTACTGTAGATGCTTACATCAGTTGTCGAGCCGGGAGCATGACCATCAAGAATGGGCCTATGTCCAAGCAACTAGTCCTATATCCTTCGGCCCAAACTTTGCTAGAACATGACTTACCTCTCTAGTTGGAGGAGGAAGATGAGGATGAGGTCTACTCTACACTAGTGTGCATAGTGGAAGCCCCCAGGGGAGGTCCTCACACCGAGGATGACCTTACTGAAAATTTGATTCAGGATCCATATCCCAGCATGCTACCATTGGAAGAGTTGGTGGAAGACACCTAGGCTAGTGCTTTAGTGGATCTCTGTGTGGCTAATCTGACCTCCCCCCAAGTTAAGAAAGTGGAATTCGGCCTTGAAAGAACCTTTAAGATCAACTCATCCCTATCCCCCTCTCAAGAGAAGGAGTTGTGTAGCCTATTGAACCGCCATTTGGATGCTTTTGCTTGGAGCTATAAGGAGATGAAAGGAGTCCACCCTTCAGTCTGTACCCATCAAATTTACATTAAAGAGGATTGTAAACCAGTGAGGCAACCTCAGAGGAGAATGAATCCAGCCCTTAAAGACATTGTCAAAGAACTGCAAAAGTTGTTGGATGTAGGATTCATTTACCCCATCTCTGACAATGAGTGTGTTTCTCTTATGGTGCTTGTGCCCAAGAAAAACAGGAAGTGAAGAATCTGTGTAGATTATCGAGAACTTAACAAAGCTACCAAGAAGGACCATTTCCCTTTACCTTTCATAGATCAAGTGTTAGATGGGCTGGAAGGGAAGAAGTTCTTCTCCTTCCTAGATGGGTTCAGCGGGTATAATCAAATCCAAATCAGCCAGGAAGACCAAGATAAGATCACTTTCACTTGTCCATGGGGTACCTTTGCCTACCGGGTCCTTCCCTTTGGGTTATACAACACTCCTACCACTTCCAGACAGCAGTGTTGAGCATCTTTGCTGAACTGGTTCATGATTCGATGGAAATCTACATGGATGACTTTACTCCTTATGGGTCCAACTTCCAAGAAGCATTGATTAATCTGGGAAAAGTTTTAACCAAGTGTATTGAAATGAACCTATCCCTTAGTCCAAAAGAATGTGAATTTCTGATGACTGAAGGGACCATGCTAGGTCATACCATCTCTCAGCAAGGATTATAGGTGGATCCCAACAAGATTGCTATCATCCAAAGGGTTCCACCTCCTCAGAAGGTAAGAGATGCTCAGAGTTTCCTAGGCTTAGCAAGGTAATATAAAAGATTCATTAAAGATTTTAGCAAGCTAGCCTCTCCATTATTTGGTCTTTTGGGGAAGGACATTGAGTTCATGTGGACTGACAACTGTCAAGAGGCTCTGGATGCGTTGAAAAGTAAGTTGGTAACTGCCCCAATCTTGAGAGGTCCAAACTGGGCCCTACCTTTCCACATTCACACAGATGCCTCGAACAAAGCCATAGGAGTAGCATTAGGACAAGTTGAAGAGAAGCTACCATATGCCATATATTTTGTTAGTAAAAACCTGTCCAAGGCAGAACTAAACTATACCGTAACCGAGAAAGAACTCTTAGCTATAGTCCATTCCCTAGACAAGTTCAGACATTACATCACTGGTTATCAGAAATTTGTACACATTGATTATGCTACAATTAGATATTTAATGAATAAACCTGATGTAAATGCTCATATCATTAGATGGTTACTTTTATTATAGCAATTTTATTTGACCATTGTTGATAAGCCAAGTAAGGAAAATGTTGTTGCTGATTTTTTGTCTAGACTAGATTTATGTGTAGGTGAAGAAGGGGTGGTGGATGATCAAATGCTAGATGAACACCTGTTTTCTATCTCAGTACTCTCTCCATGGTTTTCTGATATAACAAATTACTTAGTTTCGGCACAGTTCCTGCCACAACTATCCTCAAAAGAGAAGAGAAAGATCGTGAGGAAAAGCACCCCATTCACATGGATTGGGGGTAACCTGTTTAAGCTTGGCCCAGATCGGATTTTGAGGCATTGTGTCAAAGAGGAGGAAGTTTTTGACATCCTCCTCACCTGTCATGATGGGCCTTGTGGGGGCCACTTTGCAGCAAAAAGAACAACCTTCAAAATTCTACAGGTAGGCTACTATTGGCCCACTCTAATCAAGATGTCAGGAGATACATCAACGAATGTGACCGATGTCAAAGGATGGGAAAGCCGACTGCCTGGGATGAAATGCCTCTCCAACCTCAAGTGACTTTCGAGCCATTTGAGAAGTGGGGCATGGACTTTGCGGGTCCTATCAACCCTCCTTCAAATCAAAAGTCTTACATCATTGTGTGCATAGACTACCTGACAAAGTGGGCAGAAACAAAGGCAATCAAGGTAGCAACAGAAGAAAAGGTGGCTGAATTTTTCAGGGAGAATATCTTCTACAAGTTTGGTTACCTAAGAGAGTTAGTCATAGATCAAGGAAGTCAGTTTACTTCTAACCTGATTGAAGACCTGCTCGCTCATCACAGGATCAAGCACAAAACTTCCACCCCTTATCATCCACAAACAAATGGGCAGGTGGAAGTCACTGACAGAGCCTTGGAGGAGATTTTGACTAAAGTGGTGAGCAAAAGCAAAAAAGATTGGGTAGATCACTTGGTTGAGGCCACCCGAACCTACAAAACTACTTGGAAAACTACAATAGGTTTCACACCCTATGAGCTGGTCTATAGGAAAAAGGCTTTGCCATAGAATTTGAATATAACACCTTGAGGTTGGTAGCTTAGCTGGACCTAGATCTTAGCCATGCACAACAGGAAAGATTGCTTCAGTTGAATGGACTAGATGAACAAATAATGTAGGCCCTTCTCCACTTAGAGGTGGTCCAAGTTTAGAGGAAGATATGGAATGACCGGTACCTTAAAGAAAAGTAGTTTCAGCCAGGCGATTGGGTGCTATTATATGATTCAAAATATAACGATTTCGAAGGGAAGCTGAGGACAAGATGGCTAGGACCATATACAGTGGAGAGATGCAATGACAATGGTTCAGTATTTATCAGGACCATTGATGAAGAAGCCATCCCCATGCTCATCAATGGGCATTGATTGAAAATCTATAGGAAGCCCCTTTCTAAGCAGGATTTCATTGAAACTCTGGATGAATCAGTATTGGTAGTGGAGCAGGCCCCTGCCTCCACTCCACCAACACCTTGAAAAAAATAAATAAAAAAATAAATATAAAAGATCCTTGGGTGAAAACCTCCTGAAGGCACCCAAGGTAGACAGTGAGGGTGAAAACCTCCTGGAGGCACCCTAGCTATCTAAAAAAAAAACAAAAACAAAAGAACAAACAAAAAAAAGGAAAAAAGAGAGAAGAAAAGAGAAACCTAATTTATATTGAATAATTGCAGGTTGCAAGAAGGATATTGAAGGTTAGAAGGATCGTACAAGACAAGGACAGAGGTTAGCACCAGGCTGCTAGCATCCCTCACCATCCATTCCTCCATGACCACTACCCTTTCCTAAGATTTGGTCTCCTTCGGACTAGGATTTCGCCTTCTACAGGAAGTTCTGTGTCTTCTACAGGAAGTTCCTGTAGAACTTTCAAACAAGCTAGAATTGATCTCCAAAGAGGACCCGAATGCTGGGAACCTGTCCATGAGGCCTGTGAACATCCCTATTTCCATCCATTGCCACATGTCACCTTTTTCCATCTCCGTACACCTCCATTGCACTCATATTTTTTATGTTCCTACACAGTCACACACAGAAATCCTGTTTTTTTCATACTGCCAAGAAAGAATCCTTAATGAAAAATCAAGCAGCAGTTTTACTCACCATACCTGTTACCCTCTGTCTAAATTCCTCATCCGCCGAGACCCTCATCAACAGTATAGCCTTGCTCATTCTAGCTTGCATTCTAGGAGGAGAAGTAGCCACAGGACATCCTACAGGAATCTTGTAGCAGCTGATCCAGCTGAAAGACATACTCCAGAGACAGGGACAGCAAAGTATGGCAGAAGAGACATGCATGAAGCTCTTCTTGAATGTAAGAACATCAGCAGCAACAAAGGCCAAGCATGTAGTATGCATGCAACAACAAAAAACAAAGGAATGGGGTTCCAGAACCTGAAATATGCATAACACGGGCGCGACCACGCATGTAAGTGCCTAAACTCGTTCTTCAATTGCATAAATCATATTTTAAAAGCTACATGACTATGGGAATGGTCCAGATTGGGTGAAATCAGTGGCCACTCAACTGGCACCCTCAGTGAGTTGCATATCCTCATGAGATCCAAATGAGCCCTGTTACATTCAAAATTGCCGATTAGATGTGCAACTAGCACGTGTGGAGTGTCCATTCAGAGAGAAATCATCGGGACTAGTAGTGGTGGCAGTTGTAATGGAAGAGCAGAGGTGATGACGGTCAGAAACATGCAGAAAAATTATGGCTATGATGTTGGATCAATGGTCTGGTCCGGCCACCTCACCCTGCACCACAAATCACGTCGTAGTTAAAAGACGCTCAATCAAGACATGCACTACCCTCTGTTCATTATACACTCATGACGTTCTCGACTCGACTACGTATCCACCACTTCTAAAAATAGTTAACCAGTCATCCTCCACCAGTTTTTTGGCCTATTTTAAAAAATCTCCTGCTTATCGGGCTCTATCAGAAGCGGAATGCCATTCTACAGGAATCGAGAGCCTTCTACAGGAAGGGTTCTATAGGAAAGTCAGAGAACCGTTTGGTAGGAGGGGACTGTTACAACTCCAAATCTCACCAGTATGGTTTGTGATGCTACAGCCATGGCCTAGGGAAATCCCTCCTTCCAGACCTGGTCATATATCTAAAAAACAGTGTTTTATTCCCTGTACGCGACATTGCCCTGAGTTAAACGCGTGTATACGCGGGTTCATACATACCTAACCCGCGTATATGTATTAAAACACTTAAAAAACATAAAAACTCCTTATTTTCGGGCGTAGATCGCGGGTTTTACCTGCTGATCACCTGTTAGTGCCCGTGGCCTCAACTGTCCCCAACCAATTCCTAACTAAAAAACTACTTTAGAGTTGGTATAAAAAGACATCAAGGGGAAGGCCTAGAGAAAAGTTATTATACTGAGTTTTTTCCCCTCTGATCAGGTCTGAAGACCCTTGTGCCTTCTGCATTTCCCCCATCTTGTAAAGGAAACCCTTGTTTCCTTTTTGTTTGGATGTTCATTCTTTCCCATCACATCTTGGAGTGAGTAATGGAAGGTGACCTACTAGTGGCTTGAGGTGGGACGGATCCAGAAGGAGGCTGAGCTTTGAGCCTGCAGAAGCAGAGTCAGGTGATATTGCTCTTTTTCCATCTTATTTTATTTATCTAATAAAGAAACACGTCTTGTTCCCGAAACGCTCTTTCCTTTGTGTTAATGATATATATATGTGAAGTTCATACTTGAATAGATGTTTATAAGTTTGTAACTAACTCATCTCTCATATAACATAAAGATCATTTTTTATGTAAAATCTTGTCCATATACTGTTGTAGTTTGTGGAATTGTGGTTTTTACAAGACCAAGGAGCGGAAGGGACGTGAAGAAGGGTTTGCACCCTTGAGTAACTACCCAAACGTAGGACCTCAGGTATGCCCCTCTCACCCTAGAAGTAGTTTTTATAGCATAAACGGTTGTGTGTGTGTGTGTTTCCTAACTTAGATAACTTTCAGTCTGCTAAGGTTCCACCCAAGAACCTTAGGGGATATTATCCCGCAACACATGTGCCACAATTGCCTCATCAAATTGCTTTTCTCATTCAAGTCGTCATTAACTCGAAGAATATTCATCACATTGTTATTGATGAGGGTGCCTCCACTTGCATCATGTCTGTTACTTACTAGAAGCTCATTGGCTCCCTGTCTTTGAGTCAATCCCCTAATACTTTGGAAGCCTTCGATGGAAGAGATTTTCATCCATTTGGTATCCTCCCACATTTGCCTATTACCCTAGAGGGGAAGATATTTGAGGTCGAAGTCGAAGTTGTTGACACAAATTTGACTTATAACCATTTGTTAGGCTAAATTTGGACCTGTGCCATGCATGTGGTGGCTTCATCTTTATTCTGTGTACTTCATTTTCCTCATCAAGGGAAAATTGTCACGATAGATCAACTGTCCTCCTTCACTTCTTCTTCTTCGGATGGCAATGTTCCATTTGTGGAGCATACCAGTATTCCATATGAGAGTGTGGATGCTGGACTTTTCAAAGATCCTGCCCTTATGGGCATTTTTTCGCTTCCACCTCCCAACGTCGCCTCTATTAATATGATTTCTACCCGTTCTTATCCTTGGGTGATTCCCCCCATCAATCAGGTGGATTCATGGGGCGAGGTTATGCCGTTGAGCCGTATCAAGCTCAACTATGTTGAAATCATTCCAGATTAAGTTTCGTCATCCGACTTTGCTCCTTCGAGCAGATCTCTCAACGCGTATGTGTAATCCCCTTGGCTTGGAGACAATGTTTCTCCGGATCTGTTTCAAGAGACATTTCCTTCCAATGAAGCCATTCTTGAGACTCTATCTTTGGATGACCCTCCTTGGTTCAATCATCACCATCGTTCCTCGTTTCTCCCAAGCCATGGGGCCATAACTACCTATCTAGAGAAGTTTGCTTCTTGTATTCCATTTCAAACCCTTCAGATGCCTATCCTGATTCATGAAGTTTTTTCTGAAGGAAATATGGGGAATATTATGCAAACCATGCCCATCGACATCTCTGTCAAACCAGGGATTGTTGAGAATATTCACATTGGAGTTACCTGTTCTCCAGAAGAGATCCAACTCTATACCGACCCTTTCAGAGAGTTTCACAACGTGTTCACTTGGTCATATGAAGAGATGCCTAGTATTGACCCCAGTATTGTGGTACACAAGATACCTACGTACCCTGGTGCCAAACCAGTTCGACAACGTTTACGCCCCGTGCACCCGAGAAAAGTTGTAGCTATTAAGGGAGAAGTTAAAAAACTTCTCAAAGTAGTGCTTATTTACCCTATCCCACTGACTGACTGGGTCTCTAATATTGTCCCTATGAACAAAAAGTAGGGCGCTATTAAGGTTTTTGTTGATTATCGTGAAATCAATCGCGCGTGTCTGAAAGATAACTATCCCACTCCCTTTATTGAGCAGCTCATCGACGATTGTGCTGGGTGTTATGCCCCTATACCAATAGGTGTCATTTATCATGATTGACTTGGTTTAGTTTTGAAATATGTTCATACCTTTACTTGTTGCAAAGGTTTTCCACATTTTAAAAAAAATCAAAAAATTAAAAAATTTAAAGAGGGTATACCCTAAAAGAAAAATCAAAGGGTGAAAGGAATAAAAAAGAGGTCAAAAAATGAAAGAAAAGGAACCCCAATGAAAAGAAAGACTAAGAAATTCTGCAAGTCTAAATGCCACTACCTTTTTACTTTTGTATAATAAAAAATTGTGTGCAGCTTGTCACCTATGCCACAATTCATGAATAGTCAAATAGTTTAAGCTTGACTAGTTCATATTTTCAATTTCATGCTGTAGAAATAGAGAATAAAAATCTGACCAAACAGTGCAGATGGTAGGGTAAGTAGATGATGGTTGCAAAATAAATGTGTGGTGAATGATAAGTTTAAATGTGTAAATCTTTTACTTTCAACACTAGGCAAAGGCATGTATCATATGGAAAGGAACATCAAGAAAGCAAAGTAAAAAATAATTAACCTCCCTACTCATTCCCCTAAAAATCTTCACTAATTCCTTAAGTACTAAAGTTAATTACCAAAATTAGAGGGGCTCAGAGCATTTATCTAACTTTTTGAAGGGCCGGACCCTCGGCCCAATAATTTATAATGCTTAAAGTGCTTAAGCCCCTTCATCAATATCTACCCCCCTTCATAAGTTATTCATTTCCCTAATCAAGCTTTTCCTAAGTAAAATTATATTTTACTTAGGGAAAATAAAACACTTTCCATATAAACCCTCATATTCACTTAGCCTAAGTTTTAAATATGTATGATGAAAATGTTTTAAACTTAGCACGCATTTCACAAAGTCATATTAACCACTAATGTTTATTATATAATTCCCCTATATAACAACATTACCCATTCCCGTATTATTATAAATATACAAAAACCCCATATATTACATATCCCACCCCGATGGTTAAATATAACCATAAATCAAGCAATAAAGAGAATTAATTAACCAATCTGTGGTTAATTAAGAACCCGAACCCCACCATGCTAAAACAAGGATTAATTAATCCCCACGATTAATTAATAACTTTTTGGACCAATCAAACTGCCCTCAATATGATCAACTTCTTTAATTATATTGGGCCTGCCCTCTGTTAACCTTCTGCCACTTCACCTCCCTGACAACCATCTGATCGGATCTTGCAAATCCGATGGTCATCGTGCATATCGCACAGGCCTCCGCGGTTGAGATTTAGCATGCAATAGAGAGCGCTTTCATGAATAGTACCTGTGCTATGTGTCACACAGCATATGGAATCGCGCAGTCTGGCCCAAATACCACTTACCTCCCACTAGCGGTGCGATGAAATCTGCTTACCACCTCCCGCTAAAGACAAAACATCAAATCACCACCCCGCTGACGCCATCTGTCCAAATCCTAAACCAACCAAAAGCTTTGAATTTGCATAAAAATAAAGTTAAACAGTTTTTCGTCCTCATTCTGAAAGTGCATGCATGCAACCTAAACGTTGAAGTCGACCAACTCGTACATTAACCGTCAGCCACCCTAAAACTTGTAGTTCCACACTGCTCCAGTCCACCATTTGCACCCAGTGAACCTGCATTCCATTGCCCGTCACTGAAAAATCAGGTGTTTACCAGTTTCCATCCAGAAACCCTATAGATACTCGATTTGTTCTGCAATTATTTTGACAAACCTAAAATTCATTATAATTCAGTTGCTTAACTCAAAATTGAAGACTCCCAGGACCCTCTGTTTTCACCAACTCCAACTGAAAACCCCATTTTCCTATCTGAATCCACAAGAACCAGAATGGAAACCCCCGTGGCCCTCAGTATAGCTCCTATCACTAGCCCCCATAGAGTTTGGATTATCTTCCCTTAGCAGAGAAATATTTTCAAATAAAAGACCTTGTAACTAGAAAAATCTCCTTGAAAGTATTTTGTCAATGCCGGGACAATTACCTGAGTGGTTCCGATCCCATAGGACTTTGGGAATCAAATCTCCCAAGGTACATGCTTCCCTCTATGAGTATTTTCCCTGACATTATCCATCAATATCATGCCAATTACAATCCCACCCTCAGAGCAATAATGTCCCCCAATCAAACTGTTCTCTTCACAATTACTGCAGATTCAATCAATGAGATGCTTCAGTTGCAGCCGTATCAAGACCTCACCCCCATTTCCCTTGGAGAATTACTAGAGAAATCATCTAAATTGTCCCAGTCTGAACTCAGTTGCCTTTGCTAGACTTTTATGGATAAGCAGCATCAACCCAAAGATCCTCCTCCCTATTTGTCAACTTTCTTCACACAGATAGGTAAAAGTATAGTTGATATGATAGCTGCAGTCATGGGTTTCAATACTAGTGAGTATGTGGATGAGTTGACCCTAGTTTTAATGTCCATTTTTACCCCTGGTCAACCTCTTACTGTCAAATATAATTATGCTTCTTTCATTGCTGAGAAAATCCATGACTAGTTCATAAGGATAGAAAATGAAAAGGTATTCAAGTATTCTACATTCATATATCACCTTTTCCTTTACTATCAGTCTGACAAGTTCCCATTCTCTGTAAATAAACTTGATACAAAGGGCAATCCCAGATCAGTTATTTTTTGGACTTCCATCTTCCACGATTCACTTGGTCCATATTCATACAATGAACACCATGCTGACAAGAATTCCTCCTCCTAGGATTAGTGATGAAACCAAAAGAATGCTTCAGCTGTCTAAGCAGTACAAGATAGGTGACTGGTACATGTACCAGAATCACACAGAGATCAGAATTTATGGTTGTGAACTTCCTCTGTTCAAACTACCAAAGTATGTTCATATGAGGTTGTTTGGTTTGGAATATTATAGGCAAATGTTAAACTCTGATCAAACTCATTTCACCAAGACCAAGAAGAAAGCACAATTAAGAATTAAAGGCCACCTAGGCCCATTTGTCTGCAACAACAGAGAAGCAGGAAATAGAGTAGAAGAAATCCTAGAAAGAATGAAATTAAATAAAAGTTTTTCTTGGAGATATGATCCACAAGGTTTCATTTGTGATAGGAGAATGAAACGTAAGCTATCACCATATTTTCATCACAGAATCCCTAAAATAGAGCAATATGAAAATATGGATGAATGGAGGGAAGGAACTCTAGTTGAGATGGATAGTGATCATGTTGATGTAGATAATGTGATGAAAGACTTAGAAAAGAGACTTCACCTGGACTCTTGTGAATAAGTACCAATTGAAATTGCTCAAAATCCAACACCAGAACCTAGTGCCTCTACAACAGAGACTTCTCAAAGGCACACATAGGAAACTAGTGCACCCCCAGCAGAACCACCACAAGAACAAGACTAGGGAACAAGTACTCTAGCATCAGAACAACCAGAGATGACAGAGCAGCCTGAAATATCTGAAGAGCAGGCTCCACCACAGCCCCATCTAGCCCAGGTTAATATGGGAGACCCCCCAGTTTTGCAGACTCCTCTGAATGAGGAAAAGAGCTTAAAAAGAGACAGGGAAGTAGCTACCCCTGCTAGTGGTCCTTCAGACCAGCCTAGTGCTAAAAGGCACAGGATAAATCCATATTCAGAGAAAAAAAATTTTGAGGAAACAATAGGGAATCTAAGGAAAGAAGGTGGAGACAGTCTACATACATTCCCAATAGGTGGGACACCTTCCAGTTCACAAAGACAAGAGCTTGAAAGACAACAGAGTGTCGAAGTTTCATCTCTCAAATCTTCATCTAACAAAACCTTAGACATCAAAGGAAAATTCAAGGAGATAAAGGCCAAAAATGAACAGCTGAAGGCCCAAGCGTACACTCAATACTTGAAGATGGACCCTACTAATCAAACCAGATTAATGTCAACTTATGACATCAAAGAAGGGAAAATGCAGATGAGCTTTCTAAAGCCTACAGTACAGTAGCCCAAGTTGATTTTAGACTACCTCAAGAATGATTTTGAGGTCTTAGATAAATATATCCACCACATAGATCAGATAGAACTGCATAAGAAAACTGGGGAGATGGTTTATTCTACACTGACAAGCAAGGCAATGATGGCACATAGGTTGGAAAATTCACTGAACAACACTACTGCCCAATTGCAACTAGAAAGGGCCTCCTCACAGGCGAAGGACAACATAATCAAATCATTGGATGATTTGATTATTGAGTTGGGCCATAACCCAAAGGATATCAAAGCTGCAGAGGGCCTAATAAAGAAAAAGAATGAACATATAGCTGCACTGAGAAAGCAGTTGAAATTGCCACCACTCATGCACCCACAGACTGCTGAGGTAATTGAGAAGAAGAATGAAGAAGAGCTTATGAACTTGGTCCTAAAGCTAAATGAGCAATTAAAAGAGACAGAACAAGAATTAGAGAAAACAATACAAAGTAGGCAGAGTGAGTCGACCTCTCAGCCTCAAAATGTAATGCCAGTGGTTTCTACAACAGTCCCTTCTACATTGGCAACTGCTCTAGCACCAAATGTCCCCTTGGCAACAACTGAAACTATAGAAGTAATAGGTACTGGTACATCACATGTAGGAACCTCAAATCAAAGCACAAAGGAGCTAATCAAGTCCATGGAGGAAATGAAGCTCCAAGTCTCTGAACTACAAAAGGTAAAAGAGAAATTCATTATGTTAGAACAAAAGTATGATGTGTCAAAATTCAATTTTGCCAAAGAGGTGAGGGAAAACAAAGGCTTGACTCAACAGGTTAAAACACTAGAAAAAGATCTTATATTTGAAAATATTTTGACTGATATCAGAAAGATATTATGGACCAATATCATTGAATCAATCAATGATATTTGGTCATCAATTCAAATCATTTTTGAACAAATTGACTTAGTGAAAGTTTCTCTTCAAGAGATTGAAAAAACCAAGGAAGAAATAGGAGGGAAACCTGAAGAAGCCATCAAATTAATAAACTTTCTAAACAACAGAAACATCTATCAATTGGAACAGCTAAACATTGAGGATAGTACTGGAACCATCCTAGAAATAGAGAAAGTATTGACAAAAAGGACTCTAATGCAAAACTTGGAACGCAAATGTCAAAATATGCAGGAAGACATAGATGAATTTATGGGGAAATTTGGCATCTTACAAAGTAAAGGACTTCCAAGTCCTTTAGTCATCAATGACAAGCTGATGAGGCAGGATGATTATGCCAACAAATTATATCAGTATACTAATAGTCAAGCCAATTCATATGCACCCAAGGCATTGCCCACAGGGAGAGTTCTCTATGATAGTTTAGAGAACCTTTTTTATATCAAGCATGAAGTGAGGCACTTGTTTCCAGTGCAACCAAATTTTGTAAAATACACAGAAGCAGATGAAATCTTCAGAAAACTAACAAGGACCAGAATACCGAGAGATGATTGGTGCACCAACATGACAGATATCTTATGATTTACCATGGTAAAAAGTTAAGTAAATTGAAGTATTTACCATAGTCAATTTTGGTAAAAAGGGACGAATGATGGTAAAACAGGTAAAGAGTATCAGTCACAGGTAAAAGAGTATCAGTGAAAAGCCAAAGCCAATAAGCCAGCACATAATTACTAGAAAGACAACAATATGCCCATTCATAGGACCTGCCTCCAGCTCCTTCAATAAAAACAAGGATAGCAAACAAGTAGTTCACATTCAGTTTCTACTTTCGAGACCATATGTCTCTACATTCATGTGAAATATATTTAGTTTTCCGAGAATATATCTCTCTTAGTTAGGAGATATTTTAATGTAAATTTTGTATAAGTACTTCCTCATTCAAAGTACTGAGGGTGGATTCTTAGACATTTCTATAGACACCTTATTTTCGAATAGAAGTGCTATTGAACAACTTTTGTATGGCTGGCTAGACAAAGTAATAAAGAAAAGGACTTTTACAGGATACCTATGTCAAACGAGAAAAAAATAAGTATTCTATATCTTATGTTTTACTATTTTCTTGTTTAAACATTCATATGTGTTTCATATCTGAATGATAAACGAAAAGTATATTTCAGAAAGAGCTTTACTGCATTCTGTCTTTAAAATCATTTATATTCTTAATGTTTTCTTCCAAGCTATCATAGGTAGGGAATTCTTAATTGCTCCCTACTTTTTAGTTTATCATTGTGGCCATTTAACAAAGAATTCTTAATTGCTTTTTGTTAATGATCACCCACTTTCCCTCATCTTGAACTTTGTTGAAGGATTCTTAATTTCCCTTCCTCCCTTTCAAGACCATTTCACCCTTTCAAGTTATCATTTGTCTCTTGTTTAGCTGTCTTGCCCCGTGAATCCCTCCTTTATTGAATCAACCTGATCGAATTAAACCATTTTCAGTTGACTCCATAGCCCAATGGCCTGAAACACCTTGTTCTATCCATCTACTCCTGAATTCCACCACCAAACAAAATCAAAATCCCCCAAGCTTTCATAACTAGCCTAATATCCCATAAAACAAAGCTAAATCATAAAGAGAGAACCCTCTCTGAGTACAGATTCACTAGATTATGTACTTAAAAGTTGGTTTGTGGTTACCTCGGACCCCTTTCCTTCTTCTAACAATTTCAACGAAAATTTGATTGATAACACTGGGAGTGAGATTTTCTAATTTATGGACGGCTTTTCTGGTTACAACCATATTAATATTTCGCCTACCGATCAACACAAAACTACCTTCATCTACCCATGGGGTACCTTTTCTTACAAAAAGCTTCCTTTCGGCCTAAAAAATGTCGGTGCCACTTTCCAGCGAGCAATGTCCTATGCATTTCATGACATCCGTCACATTGTTCAACCATATCTGGATGACCTTCTGGCTCATTCAGCTAAACATTCTGACTATCCGAACCACCTCCGCGAGATTTTTCTTTGCTATCGACATTACCATATTCATCTTAATCTGCATAAGTGTGTCTTCTGCGTCAAATCTGGAAGACTCCTTGGGTTTGTCTTTTCTAAAGAAGGTATTCATCTCAACCCCCTCAAGGTTGAAGCCATACTAAATCTCCCATCTCTTGCTTCTTTGCATCAGTTGCAGAGCTTGCAGGGAAAAGCCAATTTCCTACGTCATTTTATCCCTAACTACGTTGTGATTGCTAAAGGTTACACGTTTCTCCTTAAGTGTGACATTCCCTTTGTTTACGATGACATCACCCAAAGGTCATTCGAGCAACTCAAGACACTTCTTGTCTCCACTCCTTTGTTGCAAACCCAGAAAACTGCATTGTGCAATTTTTGGGGCCAGTAAGGCACTGCCTCCCAGAATTGCGCAAAGAAAGCCTGGAGGCCAGTGTTGAGTCAACTTTGCATAGTTTCTATAGGGAAGGAAGAGCCTTCCCTCTCATAAATGTGCATTTCTAGGTGGGCAAGGCAAGGTCTGGGTCTGCCTTCCCTCTCATAAATGTGCATTGCTAGGCAGGCAAGGCAAGGTCTGGGCTAAGGCAATTGAAAACATGAAAAGTTCTTAATGCATGGAGAAGCTAAGTGTAAAAAAGATTGAATGATCATGCATGCAAACAGTGAGTGAAAGATTCAGAAAACAAGAAAAAAAGCATGTGTGTGAAGTGAGTCATCACAATGACGACCGTTAGTGCAGAAACAATGTCATGCATGCGACAGCGTGAGATGCAATGAAAAACTTAAAAATTTGCTTCTACAAGCTAGCATGCATTAAAATGACAACATGCATTAAACAAAACCAAGGAAACAACATTCACAAAAAGAAAAATACAAAAGTGACAGAAATGTAGATAGTTCGCGAAGACTGGACAATGGTCCTTGTCATGCCCCTGGCCTTTGCATTTTATGCACCATACCTCCTTGCACGCTTCTGGGCGAGTTGTCCTGTCCTGTTTCAAACTCTACATTTCTAGACATAAATTTTTCAGTTGCGCATGGATTTGTTGGACTCCCAGACCAGGATCTTGTATTGGGGTCTCATGCAGTCTCATTGCAATCTCCAAAGCTTCGGCCTGGGTGGATAGCTTCTGCTGCAATAGCGTCATCCTTAGCTGCGGCGTTAGTGATGTTATAAACCATGTGTGGTGCTACCCCTCCGTCAAGGTCATGTTGGCTTCACGAATCATACCCTTCAGTCTCTGATCTAGGCCCCAAGGGGTCTCGCCTAGAAGCATTGTGATTTCCTTAAACCTGATAATCACCTGTGTCTCCGATTTTGGCCTACTAAATTCCCTATTCAACGCATCTTGGATATCTGCGATCCCCATGTTTGGATTGTCATTAGAATGCTTAATGTACCAAATCAGTGCACAATCCTGCAGTGTGCTTACCAGTGTTGCCTTCTTTATATTGTCATCCATGACTCCTTGTGCTTCCCATACAGCCTTTACCACGAACCAAAATTGGTCTGAATCTTCGTTCCCTACTGCTTTGAACACCAGTAACTTTATTGCGCCCACCATATTGAACTGTGGTGGTGGCGGATGTGGTGTGGGCAAAGATGGGGGTGAAGATAGTGTGACTGGTGGTGGTGTAGGTGGAGGTGGTATGAATGAAATTCACTGCCTTATCAAACTGATCGCACTTCTTGGTGAAACTTTCGTGAGCTCTTCCTTGCTTTCTCACCAAAGCGAAATCAAGGGGCTATTTTCTATCTCTTCACTACCTTCGTTTCTATAGATCCTCCCACTTCGTTTATCCCCAAACATTAATTTATTCGCATAACCCGCTTTTCACACAGTAGCATTTTAATCCAAGTGTTCAAAGATTTAATGTACTTACCTCACGATCCTTTGAGGAAGTGTCATTCCACCTTGCTGTAGTTGACTGACGTGTCTACCGCGAACTTGGTGATAAACCCTCCTATAATTCGATCGAGCCAATGGTCCACAGCGTGCACGATCTTATCTTCCAATGCTTCTAGTTTGCACACCAACTCTAGAGTCCACACAATTGGTTTGTCGAGCCTACACCTTCCCTGACTATCTGCTAGCTTCGCAATCCACTCATACAACTCAGAGGGGAAGGCTGCAAAGAAACTTTCGTGGATTTTCATATATAAGTAGCACTCTAACCATTATTCCTTCGATACTTGTGGATTCCTGTTTTCTTGTGCCACGAACTTGTGAATTTTTCTGTCCAACCACCCTTAAATTTCTATCTTTGTCAGATTCTAGTGACACGACATCAGACATCCCTTATGCAAATCCCAGTCCCGGCAACAGAAACATTTGTTGGCTTGTTGGGGCTTGACCCAGGTTTGGAGGTGATTTAGCCAAACAAATCCCGGTACTACTGGCCCTTTCAGTAACAGTCCGTAGAGCGCGCACTGAGGTCTCACCCGAAGTAGTATGGGAGGGTGATAGAACCAGGTTTCCGCACCCTGGAGATGTAACATGAGTTCAAGTGGTCTGCAGTTCGACCTTGCACGTACGTCATTATGTGCAGTTACCCATACCTTGCAGCCTGAGATGTTGCCTTCGTGGAGCCCTACTTGGGGGGGCCGAATGTTGTTATTACCCAAGTCATTACTAGTATTCCTCTGTTATTTGATTAACTTAGCTTACTTGCATGTGTAAAGTATACTTAGCAATATAAATCATTCATACAAGTGCGCGTGGTAAATAAACAGTATATTTGCAATTGATATCAAACATGTAATAACTAAATAACATATACACATAATTTGGATAAAACTTCTCTTTATTATTCTCTTTTTTGGTTACAGACTTGACTCTGCCCTACACACTCAGCTATAGGGGTCCACGCACTCAGCTACAGACTACTAGGCCTCTATGCACTCAGCTGTAGAGCCTTCTCGTACACTACGATTCAAGACACACTTAGACACTTGCCTCGTGCTTCTACTTCACTATCTCATACGTTTCTATTCCATGTCTCTTTACAACTTAGAGCCTCGCTCGTAGGCCGACATTACATTACAAACTAGGGCGGAAAACCCTATGACTCTAAGATACTTCTGTGCCCACAATTCGCGGGGCTTTACAACATCATTCAATCAAAACATGGGCTTTGAGCCCCAAAACATGCCTCAGGGGGGGATTCCATTCCCAACAATGCCTATGAGGGCATGGACTTCATTGGCGACCCTGACTTGATGCTACCTCCTGGGACCAACTGGGGTCCTCAAGGTCAAAATTATTTTTGAGAGTACTTAAAGTATTTTTATGCTTTTGAATATTTATGTTATATTTTTATTAATTTTATGGGTGAACAAGCACTAACATGAAGATTTTTTCTTGACACAGGTGTGGTGCCAGTACGACCTGTAGGCGAACCTCACCATATGAGGTAGGGAGGCCAACTACCTGATGGGGGGGGGGTGATGCTGACAGTCTTCGTGAGGTTCTGAGCAACCTAGCATGCTTGAGCATGGGTGTGTCCCCCCTTCCTATGAGGGAGATCCCCACTCATATGCAGTGGCACACAATCAGTGTGCTTGAGCAGTTTCTGGTTCCTCTTCAGAGGATAGCTAGAGCAGTGTTATCATTTCATGAGTAGTAGGATCTATTTAGCAGGTTCTTTGGCATAGCCAACGGGTGTTTATAGGTGGGCTTAGTAGCCATTTTGTACTTAAAACACCCAAGTTTTGGAATATTTTGATGTAAAAGACTGGATTCGATATATATATATATTGGTATTTTATGATGTAAATGTTTTTTAAGTGTTTTTGTAAATTTTTAACTCTATAAATATTTACTTTTCATACATGTATCTATAGTGAATGAGACAGATGCCAATATAACACATAGTTTTCCAATGAATCAGCAACTGTATTAAATTCTCTAAGAATGTGTTCATATGTGATAACTTCAAATTGACATTCCAACAGTCGTACCCTTAAATAATGACGTAACAAGGTTGGATTATGAATGTGATAATGATTTGTCAATTGCATAACAACAAGTTGAGAGTCTAACTTGACCACCAGATTGGAGATGTCCCTTAATGACGCTTCAGTGAGAAGTGAAATTATGGAAATGTACTCAACAATATTTTTGGTGGCAGTACCAAGAAAGACTTCCCCGGAACAAAACAGTTCTGACTCAAGTGTGTAAATGACCCAAGCAGCTGATGCAATGTGCCGTGTGTGACGACTGGCACCATCTGCATATCCTACAGATGCTAAGGGTAATGAAGGGATATGCACTACAAGAAATATGTATGAGACAAATACTTCAATAAATACCAAAACAATCCAATCACATCAAAAAAGAAGCAAAACTTATAAATACATAAAATTACAAACCACATGCCCAGTGCAATACTAGGCATAATACTTTTTCAAATAGATCCCATTTTGGGGCTCAGCGAGTGGAACTCCTTCCCAATCCTGAAGTTCATATGCCCCTTTTGAGATGGCTTTTTTGATGACATATGGACCGAGCCATAAGGTTTGAAGTGTTCCTACCCCGAAAAGGTCATGTTTTTTATCGTAGAGTAAAACAAGATCTCCCTCTTGGTAAGAACGAGGCTTGACCTTTTTGTCATACTTGGCTTTCACCCAGTGCTTGTGGGCCTCGAGTGCCAATTCGGAATCTCGATGGGTTTCATCCAGCTGATTTAGGTATAGTAGGTGCTCTTCTTCGGAAGTAGTGTCGGGCAAGCGTTCAACGACTATTTGTAAGGAAGGAATCTGACACTCAATTGGTAAAATTGCTTCCAGGCCGTAAGCCAATTGAAAAGATGTGAAGCCTGTAGCAGTCTTAATTGAAGTTCAATATGCCCATAGCGTAGGATATAACATTCGATGCCAGTGTTTTTTATGATTCCCTACTAACCTACGGATCAAGGTTTTTAAGACGCCATTGACAACCTCTACTTGACTATTAGCCTGGGCGTAGTAGGAGGATGATTGATCCTGGTGAAAACCTAGCAGAGATGTTAAGTAAGACAATATGTGATTCTGAAAATGAGACCCATGGTCTATAACGATCGTGGGGGGTACACCGTATTGATAGATGACGTGAATAAACAGGAATAGTGTCGTGGTTTCCCCATCAGTTCAGAAGGTGGGAAGAGATTTGGCCCATTTCGTGAAATAGTCCTCAACTACAATAATATAGTTGTGTCCGACAGAGGAAATGGGGTTGCAAGTTACGAAGTCTATCCCCCATTTGACAAAGGGGCAGGCGGAGATAACCAGGTGCAGTAGGGCTGGAGGATCGTGCATTTTCTTTGTAAACACTTGACAAGGATGGCATTGCCGGATAGCCTTGATACAATCTTTTAACAAGGTTGGCGAGTAGTAGCCTACGTGTAAAATTTTCTATGTAATAGATATGTGAGAAAGATGACCGCCACATGCCCCAGCATGGCAGTCATTTAAAATGTGTTCTGCATCTTCATGAGTGAGGCAACGTTGAAGAATTGTATCCGCACCACGGTGATATAACGTATCATTAAGCACTAAATAGTGTCGCGTTTGGTGGCGGATGCGACGACGGTCACCAGACGATAGCTCTGGACGAAACCATTGCACTTGGAGGTAGACAAGAATGTCACCATAACAAGGGTCAGTTGTGTTATAAGGTAGATAGATTCATCCGAAAGAGGATCATGGGCTATGTTGTTAGGATCGAGAATGGAAAGATCCGACAAAAGTTCGGCGAAGACTAAGGAATTTTTCGCCTTGGTAGCAGTGAAAACCAAATCAAATTGTTGGATGATCATGATCCATTTTGAATATTTCCCTCCAATTACTTGACGAGACAAAATGTGTCTCATGGGATTCTCCAAGGCAACGACAGTAGTCTGTCGCAGTAGTATGTAATGTCGGAACCGATTGATAGCAAAGACGACTTCCAATGACAGCTTTTCCACATGTGAATATCTGAGTTCGGGCCCAGCCAGGCCTTTCGACAGATAATATATCACATGTTCACTTTGTCCATCATGAGTTTGAACCAAGACCATTCCTAGTGAGGATGGCGAGGCCTCTAGGTATCGAAGAAAGTGACATCCATAGTTGGGAGCGCTAAGGAGTGGGGCTGATACAAGTGCCTTTTTCAAGGCATCAAATGATCGTTGACCTTGATCATCCCACAGATACAACACTCCTTGCTTAAGTAGGCGCATAAAGCCTTTCGTCAACTCAACATAGTTTACGATGAACTGTCGTAAAAAGTTTTTTTTCCCTTGCAAACATTGGAGCTGCAGAATGGATTGTGGTTTGGGAAATTGAGTAATTGCATTTACCTTATCAGGATCAACCCTAATCCCATACTTGGAGACAATGAATCCAGGTAAGCATCCAGACTCAAAAAAGAAAACGCATTTATGCAGACTTAGATGTATGTTATAAAATGAACACCTAAGAAAGATAGCTCTTAAATTATCTAGGTGTTGCGCTCACTTCTCGGAATGGGCTGGAAGGATATCGTGAAATGCATAGTCCATGGCCCTTTGAAATGATTCTCTAGCATTCTTTAAACCGAATGGGAGTTTTCGATAGGCAAAGATTCCCCATGGGAAAACAAAGGTGGTTTTGTGCTGGTCTTTGGGTTTTATAGAAATCTGGTTGTAACCTGAGAATCCATCCATGAATGAAAATGATTCACAACCGGCGCATTCATCGATGATTTGGTCGATGAACAGTGTCGGATAAATATTTCTTAGGACACATGGTGTTCAAGCCTCAACAGTCAACACATATGCAGATGGCTCCTTATTTCTTATCGACAAGAACCAGATTGGAAACCCATTCTATTAAGGGAACGGGATAGACGAAACCAGTACGTAACAACTTTTACACCTCAGTTTTGATGGTTTCTGTTTTGCAGGGGTGGACTAGTCAAAGCCTTTGGCGAACAAGTTTAGCATTGTCGTATATCTTGATCTCATGCTCGATAATAGATGGATCTATGCTGGGGATTTCCTCATAAAACCAAGCGAATACATCATGGAATTCCTTAAAAAGCAGGTGAAGCTTGCAATTTCCTCAGGATTGTAATCTACTCCAATCTGGATGTTTTCCACGATGCTTGTCGTGACAGAAATATCGATGGGCAATGTCTTTGAAATATTTCCGATGTTTCCCTCTGAATCCAAATTCTGGATAGTCATATATGGTGAGGAAATGATTTCAGGTGCGTCAGGTGACAGGATTTGAAGAGGCATCATGTCCGAATCATACATCGAAACACAATGGTGCGAGTCCTCCCAAGGTCACCCTTCTAAACTCATGATCTCTCTAATATCTTCGTCTGTAGGTAGGACCTAATTGAGGGGATTGAAAGAAGGAGCAATTATTGGAGGGGTAGTGGTACCGTTGGCCATGACCAAAGTGACCAAAGACTCAGATGTAGATTGAATGGCCTCATAGGACAATTCAGCTGGTGATAGTGGCATTTTTTCTCCATAAGTGTCAATGTCTAAAGGGGCTAGTAGGATCAAGGGATCGGTCGGTTCGTGAGGAGTGGATGAAACCATATTGATCATCTGTGGAACCCCTGGCAGCAGAAGAGGGAAACAACCCATCAGGGAAGAGCCCTTCAGTAGACCGATACCGATACTGATGTAATAGTCAGGTACACCACCCACTAAGGGTATAGAGCTGCTTGGTAATGGGGAATAATCAAGGGTGCAAAAGGATAGCTTGTCCACTGTCACTACCTTTCCATCCATGGAAATGGGATGATGCAAAAGACACTAGAGACAATGATAGTCATGGCGTAAGTCCAACTGTGACCCAACAAGAGATTATAGTCGAGCTTTCTATCTACGACTTTGATGTCCACTATTACCGTTTTCCCATACAAGGTGATGGGGTAGCTAGCTAGGTAACCTTTTGGGATGAAAGTGTGGCTGTCGAAAGCTTTAAGGGAATTTGATAGCGGGGATAGGGTTGGAGAACCCAAAGCGAGCCAACATGAAGTTGACATTACGCAGGTGGAAGCACCTTCGTCAATGACAGTTCTATGTATACCGTTACCTTTCGAAAATATTTGCACTTGGAATGCAAGCTAGTGAGAAAGGGGACGTTTACACTTTTCCATGTCGAAAATTGCAAGCATGGAATCCTGAGGGTCGATACCAACAATGGCCGAAAGCAGAGCTTTCCTTTGTGCTGGACATGTTTGTAATACTTCGAACGCCGACATAGCCGACGACACTTGTGCCAGGTATTCTACAAAGTTGTAGTTTTGGGTAGCACGTGTAGATGCATTGTGCATTGTGTGTCAAAGTGCTCCCTTAGGGGGGCGAATCACAAGGTCAACAACCAGTCGTTCGATATGAAGATTGTTAGGAGGCGGTGGGTTTTGACTTGAGAAGGGTTCCTCTACGTGAGCGACTGGAGCTCTAAAATATTTGGCCCTGGGTTGTAGGTATACCATTTCAAAGGTGTAAATGGTAGAAGGTCCTTCACTAGTTGAAGGATGTTGCGAACCACCATTGCCCCCTTGTAGGGGTTGGGGTTGGTTTGCAATAAGGTGTTGTTGCTGCTAAGTGGGGAAAGGATTATTCAGGACAGTAGGGGTCCTACCAGTATCCTTTTTAGCAATAAAATCTATGCACTCTTGAAGACACAGGTGGTGATAGGTCATGTGGTCTTCAGCACAGATTTTGCAAGGGAATCTGGCGGGTTTATCCTTTCCATCGTCAGAGGGTGCAACTGCCTGTTTCTTGGGGTTAGACTGCTTTGTTGGCTGCTCTTCAGAAGGAGCAGTCTTTTTCTTATTCTTCTTGTTCTTACCACCAGGTTTAATGAAGACTACACAAATTTTATCGTGGTGGTAGGAAGAGAAGTCGATTTGGTAGAGGGGTCCACTGACATCTAGGAAATGTGACCACCGAGTTGTTTTACGGCAGCTCCGGAGGATGCGTCGATAATCCCATCGACGTGCGCTTCGAGTTGCTGAGTAGAGGGAGCATTGGAGTTGCGAGGGGCATTAGAAATTACGTCGTATAGAGTGCTAGACTATGAATATATCAGATCCAAGTGTTGGGCACGATGAATGGATTGGTCTTCTGTGATCGTACCACCTAAGGCGACATCCTTAACGGTTTGGGGGAGTAGAGACTTGCAGAACCAATCTGTTAAGAGATAGTTTGGGATGGGAGCTTTGACTAACCTTTTCCTACATCTCCATTCATGTATATGATCAAAGATGTGGATGGCAGTATCCTGACATAATGAAGTGAGGAGTTCCATTCCAGTTTCATAGCATATGGGTACGTAGAAGTGATTTAAGAATTCCATCGCTAGAGCGCCAAAGGTATTGACTGATGTGCATGGTAACTCAATGTACCACTTACCTGCATTGCCAGTAAGGGTGCGGGGAAAAAGATGTAACTGGATACTATCATCCACCATGGATTTATAAACACACCATAGATGATAGGTGGTGATGCGTGTACCCAGATCCTCCCCTTGTTTCCCTTCAAACTTAGGGATGTCTGCGGAATTGGTAGCCAGAGTAAGTTATGATAGATGGGGTAATTTGTAAGTTTGTACAAGTCGGTGATATCAAGCCTTTCCAAGAAAGGCATAGTGTTTTATGCCCCCGAATCGGACCAAGGCGATGACATATGACTTGAGCATCCTTGCGGTCCTCCCATCGTGTTTTTCCGAGTATTATACATAGGTTGCGTGGTATAGTAGGTGACTTGGGGTATGGTGTTGTAATGTGAATTTCCATAGGGATTGTTAGGCTGGGGGATAGAGGTGCCCCTAGGATAAGTAGTGCCCCCTTGACTCATTTGAGGTTGTGAGTAGGGTTCCCCCATGGATTGATTGGGACCTCCTGGAGGATTACCGCTTGCCACAAAACTAAACATAAGTCCTTGACTAGCATAAGGAGTGTTCATGTCAATCAGTGACTGACCGTGCATGCCTGAAAATGGAGGGGGAAATGTTATGCTCCCGGCCGGTATATGGATATTGGGAGTGCCCCCAAATACTTGAATCTGGGGGTTAGAACTATACAATGGATGCCAACCATATTGTTGGTTGAAGGGACTTGCACTAACTGTGCTATATTGAGCGTTATAAGGAGCGTTGTATGTAGCACTTGTTGAAGGTACAGGGTTTGACACTAAAGGGGAGGAACCCAGAATAGATTAGGTTCCACTCGTGGAGGGTGTCATGATAGGGGTTGAACCTGGGACAAATGGGATAGTAGGGTTTTCCATCAAAGGTGTGGTATTGACCATCGACTGGGGAAGTGGTGGGGGGCCAAAAGTGTCCAAAACGTCCCACAACCCATTAGTCATCGATGGGATGGGTAGAAGTGTCCCAATTGAAGACAAAGGAGGTACAGATGCAACGGGAACCAATAGTGGGCCCAACAGATTCGTGATCAGATGATTGTATGGAGGAAGAAATCCTCTAGTAAGCTTGAATCGTTGGATGTCCAAACTGATTCTATGTGAGATCTCACAGACTGATTTCCCGAAGATGGCGAATCTGGTTCACTACAGCTCAGCGAATCCTCCACAATGAGTGGGGGAAGTCCCAACAATCACCTAAATTGACAATGAGGGCTGGATGTAGCCACGGTGGCTGATAATTTTTATCAGTAAATTTTAGAGTGATTTTTATTAAAGTCTCAATGATAACACTCTGGCACCTAAAAAATAAAACATACAATAAGTAAATCAATCAAAAAGTAGAGGGAAATGACCCTATCTGATAAGAACCAATCACTAGAGATGAAACCCAGTATCACAATGAATAACAAAGAGAGCTAGCCAAATGTATAGCTACGGTTACTCTAGAGCTTTGCCTGAACCTCAGATTGAGGGGCCAAGTACTCTCGTGAAGACGAGCACCCTCCCAAAAACTAAAGATAGAGTAGGTCCATCTGTGTTAGGTACAAGGGTAGCTTGCCCTAGTCACCTTGTGTTAGTCCCTAAAAGTATGGCCACTAAGGGTACTTCAAATCACAGACACTACCCGGAGGGACATAGTCGCAGACAGTACGTTGTGTGGGCAGGATACTTGAGTCCCTGACTCAGCTCCGATATCCCTGAAGGGATCCCCAATAAACATAATACCCAAAGGAGATGTAAGAAAAGGCAGGCTACCTTCATTTACAATCTGATGTTGTCTCGTATTTAGCTCCGCTTTTACTGGAGCAGTCCCAGTAGTATGAGTGCAGAAGGATTTCTCTCTTTAATAACAGTAGTTTTGGTGAATGATCTTCGGCAGCTTACTCACACTGCCTAACCCAAGATCCTAGCCTAAACTAATGTGTGTTTACTATAGAAAGAGTTGTTGATTGATCTTATTAGGTAGATTTTAAGTCTACTTTGTTAGAGTCTTCAGTAGGGGTGTTGACGTATGATATTTTATGGGACTCTGACTTAAATCATGCAAAAACAATGCTTGTAAATTTTCAATTTCAATGAATAAGCTGCTTCTACAAAGGGAGAGTCATTCATACATCAGTATTCATTCCATGCATCCTATTCAGCACAACACTAGCATAACCAACAAAACTTTTCAATGCTCACTAACAACTACTGAAACCAAATATTGCAAATCTAACAAACTAAGCAGAAAACAATAATTTTTTTTTTTTTTTTTTTTTTTTTTATGAAAATAAAAACCGTTAAGAAGGAAATATATTTTCTTAAAAAAAATAAATTGTTCAAGACACAGATCAGTCAAAGAAAACATAGCTACAGATCTCTTATCAGTCCAAAAGAAATTTTCGCAACCCTTTGAGGCCATAGACACACTTGTTTATCAAAAAATGGGTGGCTAACGCTCTGTGCTAGAGGCCACAAAGAGTTACTGGTGGCACTAACACTCTGGCTGTGAAGCCACAGTGCTTTATAAAGCTTTGTTTACACTGGTAACCTATGTTAGTGGGGAAAAATACTTCAAAGAAGGGTTGTGGGGATCATATCTAGAGCTGAGCAATGAAAGAAGTGTGCTGCAAGGTCCTGAGTGGTTAGAAAAGGAATGAAGGAGTACAGGAAGTTCTAGAAGAAGGAAAGATCTAGGAAATTTCTGGGAAAACCGGGAACTAAAGTGTAGTCCCTAGTGGAGTCTCCAATTTTGCTATAGGGATTAATGCACGGTGTATGAAAGATGAAGGAACCCTCAAGGGTCTTCCCGGGACCCTTGGCAGACTATAAGATTATCAACAGTTGTCACAAAGATACATGCATGTCCATGTTCAACAACTAACTATCAAAGTGAAATGGATTCATTACCTCGAGCCTTCATGTGGATTTGCTGAAGAGCGTAATGCAGCTAGGTGGAGGTCCCCTGAGCTGGCTCCAAATCGAGTCCTGCACATAGAAAATATAAGCGTAATCACAACATAAAACCTTGATAATCAATGCATAAACATACAAAAGATATCTAGTTGCACATAACTAAGCCACTCATGCTAAAAGACATTGAATAAACATATAAATGAATTATAGTACCAACATCAGGGAGTGGACAGTATAACAACAGTTCTATATTAAGGTCGAAAGAGTGATTACAACCATCGGTCGCATCAACCTTCCCTTACCCCTCCAGCTCCTCTCTCTCGCTCCCTTCTTACCAACTTCTTATGCTTAAGTCTGAGACTCTGCTCGACAATCAAGTAAGCTATCCTTTCAAATGATCTGACCCCTTTCACAATAGCCCTAGATCTTCTTATGTAGCATGTGAGGTTAGGGTTGCCAAGTTTCTCCATGAGTTTCTTTAGGTAAAAGAAATGATGTTGCCATTCTTTTGAGCTCTTTCCCATTTTCATAATCCATTAGGATTAGTAATCCCCCAAATAGGTCAAACTTTTATGTTTCCTTGCTTTTCTAAGTTGACTTAGGAGAGAATATAGGGATATTTCTTAGTTAAACTGGTCCTTTGACCTTTAGATCCTCATTAGAGTTTACTAACATTGTTCCCGAGGTAACAAGTAGAGTTACTTGGGTCACTAACACACCCTTAGGCATGCTGAGAATCTTTATAAAGTAGGTTGCTAGTGTATAGGCTGCGTTAGCTGGGAAACAAGGCTTGTGAACTTGGTCATTGCTTCAGTCATCATGTCTTTCCCCTCTGAGCTGATGAGGAGGTCATTTTATTGTATAACAGACTTATTCCTAAGATCCATCACATTTGAAATCTCTAAAGACATGGAAAATGCATCCTTGAAGACCGAGGAAGAAGCCATCATTAAAGCTCAACAACTGGAGCTTATTTACACCCAGTCCAAGTATATTTATCATGTCCTTCCAGACGCCCTATGCCTAAAAACTTATAAAGAGATCCTAGGTGCATCCAGTGCTTCTCGTGGATTAATTGCATTCATAACCTAAAGTCAACACAACAATAAATACCAATACCCTGGATATTCATTCAAAGGCCAAGCATTTGATGCTACACAAAACGCACCACCATTTCAACATACAGGATATTATCATAGTCAACCCACACCTATGCAGAATAAGGTCAACAGGGTTAACCAATATCAGCCCCCTTAGGGGGCCTCATATCCTCCCCCACAAGGAAACCAATACTCCTCTAGGAATGCAGATATGGTTTCCTCTTCCCGAAATCCATATATTAATCAGGGACAAGAAAACAAGTATTCATCTTTCCTAGCACAAAAACATAATAACCCACCAACTAAAATAATGCAAGGTTGAATCTAGTGCAACATTCTCTCGCTTCACATAAGTAGTCAGAGGAACAACTAAATTCAACTAATCTATCAAATGTTGCTAAGAAAAAATGAAAAAGTAAGCCAAAGGGAGAACCTAAACAAGGGGGCAGCAACCAAGAGCAACGCCCACGAGCACCGAGAAGGGGAAACCCCAACCAATATCAAAACCAGGGATCAACCAACAATAACCCACAGAAACAAGGAAAGAACACAAGTTTATGGCTTAATCATTCATGTGCTATCTGTGGGGAATACGGTCATTATACCCACCACTTTCCTCAAATTTCTAACTTAAAAAGGATATAAGACAGTAGGGGCAAAGGAGGTCTGTCATGCGGAAAGAGTTATTTTTGCGGACAAACCTAACCTCCCTAGGAGTCTAAGACTCTCTAGTGACAAACAAACCAAACAAGAGCAATCCTTCTCTAAACATACATTATTCTATGAGAACCAAGTGTTTTCCGATCTTACCTTAGGTCAAACGCTTGTTGTAGCAGTCCAACCTTGCTGATCCAGATGAGCTCCTCCTTCACTTTAAGACCTGCATACACTAACAAAGCAAACGATTACATAACACCTGAATATTTCACAAAACAAAGAATATTCATCACATAGACCAAGGAGTACATGAAATAATTCATCAACAACAAATCATTGAGAAGAATGGACTTATTTGTATTAAGGAAACAAAAAAGGAACCATTACAACCTGAGCCTTGGTGTTGTGCAAGCTCCTCCCAGGGTCCAACAAGAGATTTCCTCTACTTTGACAAGCTCACCCACTCCCAATATGGCAGCAAGAAAGGATAGTGATCTCTCCTCACAAGTCAACAATGGAAGTCATTCCAGCAGCATTTACCCTTTAGAATGTTCAGCTTTCAACCTTCCCTCCTTTGGCCCAAGGCCTGTATTTATAGTATACTAGAGGAAGTTATTCAGTTCCAACATCAATGGGATACTCCCTCTTTTGGATGGGGTAGCTCCTCTCTTGATGGGATAAGTTCCTCTATCATAGGGATGCATGACCCATCTGGAGGCACTCAATA
>APFE030046926.1:0-12133 GCA_000404065.3 Pinus taeda | reverse complement strand
TAAATAATAAATAATAAAAATATTAAATATCAAACAATAAACAATAAATTAATTAATAAATAATAAATTAATTACATGCTTTAAATAAATATAATTAAAACAAGAAAAATAGTAAAAATCAGTAAAACTATCAAAAAGTAAAAACAAAAGAATAAAACAAGAAAGCAGTAAGTTGCATGATTGACACATGGAGTGTGTGCATGTGGTTCCCCTTCTAAGGTTTGCTATATTTAAAAGATGGTGAGGAAGATGAGAGGCATTCCATCATTCCAAGATTCTATCATTCATTCTCTTGGGAGAATGGTGTTCTAAGACAGAGGAGTCATTGGCAGTAGTATGTTGATTGAGGGCTCGGGGTGGCCAGTTGTAGCAAGTCTTTGTGCAATTGAGCCTACGATTGGGTGGAGAGTCATCCCCAAAACCTTGTTTCGGTAAGCAGACTTCAACCACAGGTAAGTGCTACTCATAGTTTGAACTTGATGTTAATTAGTTGATTAACTACATGTTTATTTTAGGCTGTTACACCTCTCAAGCCTTCTCTAGAGTACACAGACTCTCTGACTCTCTCTGGCTCTATATGGCTCGATGCTGCCTTCAGGTCAGCTTGGCTTCCTCCCTCTATTCTTTGCTCTTAGCTTTCTTAACTCGCTTTTCTCACTGCTTGCTTTGTTTCTGTTAGTTCGTGGCTTAAAATCCAATCTTCTTTCCGACTGTTCATTTCCCGCTTCCTGACTTTCTCGTTCTCCTGCCTCTATCTGTTTTAATTCCTTTGTTCTGTGTCATCATCACTATGTAATGCCTTACAAGGAGTTGGCCACCTATTTCATAATGAACTGAGTGTCAGTTCTCTTGGAAATGTTTGAACTACCGTTATTTCCGTTTAACTCCCAGAATGCCCGCGAACATGATTCCTCTACCAACTCATCATTCATGTCGGACTTCAAACCTTTACACAACTCGGCCTATTTACCCCGTTGAATCCAGTCATCCATCGGATCGCATTTCCACCGTTGATCTAGGGCCTCCAGATCATACGGTCTCCGTCTATATTGGGCGGGTAAGTAGCATGACGTTTACTTGTCCGATTTGAGCGGTTTTCTCTCTCTTCTGCCAGATGGATGGTACCCAGTGTGTGGCATCGGGTGGGACTCAGTTGAAACCGCTTACTGCTCAAAGCCCTTCCAATATCTTGCCGGTTTTTGTGTGGGACTTGCCTTTGATGGGATTGGTGAATTCCATACGATTTTATGACTTTTCGGGTCTAGGTCGCTCGGGGATTTTTCTTCTCTGAGGGGTTTGCCCACTGATATGCGATTAGCGATTAAGGGTTTGTCGCTAATTGCATATTAGAAACCTCCCACATTTTTCAAAAAGACTTACCGTTTTGCTGTTTTGTGGCAGCGCACGTTACCATGGGTCAACGGTCTGTGCGCTTGACCGAGGGTCTTTGTTGCTCGGTGCTGCTCACAAATTACAACTATTAAGGATATTTCTGATAAGCTCGACCTTTGTAAGACTTTGAAACTTTGGCATGAATTTTACAGAGTTATGAAAACTTAGAGAGTTCTTTAGGATCCAATTCGGATCAAGGGTTGGGACCTAACCCAAGAGCTCCAACCCTCTGAGTCAACTTAGCGTTGGATCAAGGGAATGCTTCTCATTTTCATTAAAATATAAAAAATACATAAGAGTCTTCAATCACAATGTCTTAGCTCGAAAATGCCTCTTGGCTAGAACAAAAAAGTCAAATCCTAATGATTCTCTAGGCCTTCTTATTTATACAACTGAAGATACCAACAACTTCCTTAAATTTAGGGAGGATTGGCTCCCAACTCGAGATCAACTGGTCTTCAACTATCCCTGGCTTGGCTGCCAATGACCTTAATGGCTTGGCTGCTTGTAACTATGAGCTGATGAGATCTGGTGGAGGAATCTTTGAGTGAGTGAGGAGTTAAGGAGGGAGATTCAATCTCCTAAAATCCCTCTTTCTTTTCAACTTTGAGTTCTTGCACTTTAATTAGCCAAAATTTTCTCCAAAACATGCAATTAATGCACATTAGACCATAAGACATGAGATCTCATCTTTACCCTTCTCACTAAGAAAAATATAACAAAACATGTAAGGAAATGTGAAAAAAGTTGATTTTAATAAGTTGGAGAGTGGCATTAAGGTCCATATAATTTACCCATTGATGAGCCTCATCACATAGTTTGTCGCTGTGGTTTTTAAACACATATTCTTAATGTCTTGGTAAGGCAGTGATACTATAAATTTGTATGCTCTACATGTTCATTATGAGAAATTGTTATGCTATTACATAGTCACTGTGTATTTTTGGTAGTGGTTAAAATCTATAGATACATATAATCCTCTATTGTAAAAAATAATCTCTCTCAGAATTCTATGTTGGCTTTTAATAAATCTATCTATTTTTTTTTTAATTTATTATTCTACTCAATTATAATGTCTCATGCCATTGACACAATTTCACTACAACTTAACTTTTCCTATTTTTTCTTCTTGCCATAAATTTAGAGATTGAAACTTCAAATGAAATAGAAAAGTATCTTCTGCTTCCACTATTATATATACATTTCTAAATTGTCGATACTCAAATTATAGAAAATATATGCTTTCTTACATCTTTATAAAAATGGACAAATATATTTATATACGGTAACCATTCATATTCACTCTTGTCCATATGTTCAAACATATAAATTATAATTAAAGGAATGATATTCTATAGAGTACTTGTTAGTCTAGGACTATTCGACTCCTATACCAATTCTCAATCCTTTGTAGAAGAGTATTTCTATACTTTTTCATTTCATACAAAATATAAACAAAACATAACAATGCAATTTTCTTAAACTAAGTTTATAATTTCATACTTTTCCTCCTTGTCAATTGAATATATAAATAGGTTAGAAATACTGACTTGATACAAAATTTTTATTCTTGGAAATTAATAGCTAAGAACTTGGCTCCTTGCAACCATGACACTGTTAGACAACTAATGTCTCGCCAAGCTACTAGGCATGCAATTATCATTTTTCTATTTTCTACTTGTTTCTCTTCATTATCTATTCCATTCTTAGAATAATGAAAAAAATAAGTTAAAAAAACATATATTATCCATCTACCACTCTTTTGGTGGTTAATAACTTCCTCCACCTCACCAATAGGTGGTAGGTAGTTGTTTGCTCATTTATGAGTTCTTGTTTCCCACTCTTGAGGACAACTTCCTATCTTCTAGGAAATATTTATTTGGGTAGTATCATAATTTCTTAATTAAATCCAATCACCCAAATTAGACACCCAGGACATAATTATGGATAATAATACATTTTCCAAATTAAAGTGCAACCTTTTTCTCTTTCATCCATCCGTACTTAGCGATTAATTTCCATATTTTCTTTATTCACAAAATAAAACATGGTTACAACTTTACAATCAACAATTATTAATAATAAACTATTAATAATTAAAGTTTTCATATTTCTTTCAATGTAACATACTTAACAAAAATAAGCCTATGCACATTTAATTACAATCAAATCATTAAGCTAAGTGATATCACATCACCCCTCACTTAAATTTGACATCGTCCAGGCATCTAATCAATGCTTTCTTCTTGTAAACACATTCTTGTTTTCATCTATAGAAGGATATGTTTCCTTAAAAGAATCCTCCAACCCCCAAGTTGATTCCATTGGACTCAAACCTTTCCTTCAATTGCGTTACATCTATATTCTGGAGCGTAACAACCCTTTGGTCTAGAATACATAATGGTTCTACTAGGAACTCTCCCTTTGGTTCCAGCTATACAAGATGCCATTCAATTACATGAGATGGATAATGTATATACTTTTTCAATAATGAAACATGAAATACATTTTGAATTTTAATGTTGGTTGGAAGGGCTAGTTGATAAGCAACATGTCTAACTCTGGCTTACACCTCAAAGAGTCCACATATCTAGGAGATAACTTAGAGAAATTGTCAAGTATGAGTGTACTCTTCTTAGTCTTAACTTTTAAATACACACCAGAGAAAATTTTAGGGGCTAATATTCGTAGGTGGGCTAATGCTCCATGATTTTTCCTAAAAAAAGATTCGCCAATTTCCATTTTTTGCTAAAATGATTCACCCAAATTTTATAGTACACCATTATTTTACCTTAAAAATCACCAAAATATTATATTTACTGATATAAAATCATTTGAAATCTAAATATTTCTACAAAAGTATCTCTAAAATTTTTACAATTTGCATATTAGGGACTAATACGATTCGCCAAGGTTTCTAAACATTAAGATAAACTTCCATCCTTAAATTTTTCCCTGAGACATGATGTCCCAAATTAAATTCCTTCTAAGTTTCTTTTCAGGTTTTCATAACTTTTTTGATGATATTGGGCTGCTTTCAAATTCTATTTAATTCTTCCATTTCCTTTAACATGTCTGGTCCTAATACCAATTTGTCTTTAGGATGGTTCCAGCTTAGGGTTACTTTTCACCTTCTTCCATAGATTACTTCTAAATGGCTCACCTTCAAGGAGGTTTGATATCCATTGTTATAGGAAAACTCTGCAAAGTGCAATTAATCCTCCCATTTAGTTTGCTTGTATTTTACATACATCCTTATCATATCATCTAATATCTGATTGGTCCTCTCTGTTTAACCATCATTTTGAGGATGATAGGATGTACTATATTTTAAATTTGTTCCCATATTCTCAAATAACCCATTTCAAAATTTGGATGTAAACTTTGCATCCTTATCTAAAATGACAACCTTGGGTATCCCATGAACCCTGAAAATTTCCTTCATGAATATTTCTACAACATTTATGGCCTTAAATGTGGAATTGACTATAATGAAGTGTGCTACTTTATTGATTTTTTCAACCACAACCATAATGGAATCATGTTGTTTCCTTATTTTTGGTAGTCCAGTGATGAAATCCATTGAAATTGTTTGCCATTTCCATTCTGGAATGGGTAGGGGTTGTAACAACCCAACAAGATGTTGATGAGATGCCTAAAATTTTTGGTAATCAAGAAATCTAGCTACATATTCAACAGTCTCATTTTTCATGTTTTGCCAGTAAAAGTCCCTTCTTAATACAATGTTCAACTTTCTATGCCCAAGATGACTAGTTGGTCTTTTATGCAGCTCATTTAAGAAACATTTTTTCAGATTTACATCATTACGTATATAAATTCTGCCTTAAAAAAAAATATTGGATGTTAATTCAAACACCGTTTTTCTCCTCATCCAAAGTTTTAAAATTTTTCACTTTTTATTTGAATTTTAGATACTTCGAATCAATATTTGCAACTTTTTTGACGTGTTCTACTAAGTTTGTTGACCAATTGATTGCTAATATAGCAAAAGTTTGATTAAGTTTCCTTCTTAGGGAAACATTTATTTTGTTTTCGTTTCCTTTAATATGTGTAATCTCAAAATCATATTCACTAATAAATTCCAACTGTCTTGCTTGTCTAGCATCAAAATTATGTTGATCAAATAAAAATTGAGACTAACATTATCTGTCCTTAGCTGAAATCTCCTCCATATTAAGTAATCTCTCCACATTTTGAATGCATAAATAATGGCTGCCAGATCTAGATCAAGAGTAACATATTTTTTCTTATGTTCTTTCAATTTTCTAGACTCATAAGAAGTAACATGACCATCCTCCACTAAAAATCCTCTTGTTCCTTCCTTACATGCATCCACACATACCAAAAAATCCTTATTAGGATCAACTAGTTTAAAAATTGGAGCTGTGGCCAAAATATATTTAGTTTGTTAAACCTGTCTTGACACTTTTGAATCCACTCAAATTTGATCTCTTTCTTCTGTAGATTAGTAATTGGGTATGGAAGCTTACAAAATCCTTCTACAAATATTTTATAGTAGCCTGTAATTTCCATGAAATATCTAACTTCTTCTACATTTTTAAGGGTTGGCCACTCGATTATTACTTTTATCCTTTTTCGGATCAACACCAATTCCCTCTTCTAATATTATATGTCCTATATAATGAATTTGTTTCTATTAAAATGAACATTTGCTGAATTTAGCATACAATTCATTATCTCTTAGAGTTTGAAGGGCCATCTATAAGTGTTGGTCATTCTCTTCTTTACTCTTTGAGTATATTAGAATATCGTCTATAAATATAATTACAAATTTATCTAGAAATGGTCTTAATACACTATTCATGAGACACATGAATGTAGTAGGTGCATCAGTAAGCCCAAATGGGAGTACTACAAATTCATAGTGTCCATAACGTGTACGAAATGATGTCTTGTGTATGTCCTCATCCTTAATTCTGATATGATGATATCCTAATCTTATATAAATTTTAGAGAAAATAGAACCTCATCTAACTTGATCAAACAAGTCATATGTTATGGGCATGGGATATTTGTTTTTGATGGTCACCTTATTCAGTTGTCTATAATCTATGCACAATATCAAAGTACCATTTTTTTCATAAACAATATAGGTTCTCCCTAAGGAGATACACTTGGTCTTGTGTACTTTTTGTCCAAGAGTTCTTGTACTTGAATTTTTAGCTCCATTAGTTCAAGAATACTCATCCTATATGGGGCCTTCAAGACAAGAACAACACTAGATGTAAAATTGATAATAACATCAATATCCATCCCTGGAGAAAGTCTTGGTATTTCCTTTGGAAAGACATCCTTATACTGCTCTAGTACAAGATATTATTCTAGTGATGGCTGCTACTTATTATCAGAATGATCTTGTACTTGGAAGATGAACATTTGACACACTTTTCTAGCTCACTTCTTCATTTGTATTGAAGATATTTTCCTAGAATTTTTTTTCTCGGAATTCCTTGAACCATGCAAACTCCCACTTTATCATCAACACACGTGAAGGACCTCTCCAAACAATTTAATATCACTCTATGTGTTACTAACCAGTCCATACCTATGAGGATATCATAAGATCCTAAGGGTAAAATATTCATATTGAGTGTGTTATCTATTCCATTACGATTTATTGTGCAATTTTTGCTAATTTCAGTCATTTTTCTTTTAGTTCCTGTATCTAACTGTACTAACCAAGGCTTGTGTTCTTTTTATTTTTCAAGTTTACACCTTTCAACTATAGCAGGGTAAACATAACTTAATGTAGACCTTGGATATATAAGTACAAACACATCTTTATCAACAATTATACCTTGAACTTAAACCATGGTTGACGAATGATATACATGCCTTCCATCCAATGCAACGCTAAATCTAGTTATGTTACAACCAACATTATTCACAATTTATGCTTCCTTAATATTATTTAATGTTGTTTTCTTTTTTAATGGATTTTGGTGGTAGTCTCTCCATAAATAGTTTTCGCCAGAATCTTGACATTGTTGGAAATAATACTGAGAGGGGGGGTGAATCAATATTAGCAATTTAACAATATTTCATTTCCATAAACAAATTTATATACGCTACTTTTGTTAATGAAACCTGTGTGTATACACAACTGTGTTTAGAGCAACCAGCATATACCTTGCAATCTTATAATTTAGTTAGTTGATCTTTAATCTATGTATCAGAACCATATAACTAGTAATTAGATGCAGTAAACAGAATAAGCAATCACACACATGAACACAAGATATAAGGTGGAAACCCAATGTGGGTGAAAACCACCTACTGCAATCATCTCAATATTTCTTTAATAAGAAACTTCTTTTACAAATTTTGTACTGGTGCAACCTTATACCAGTACATAGGCTTCTACCTGTAGAAGGCTAGAACCTTCTCTTTTCTTCTGGGGACCACGTTTCATAAATTTTCAAACTAGATCCATCAATAACATCAATCAAACATCAAATATATCTATATCAATCAATCTCCTTTGCACTAACCAAAACTGAATCAAACAATCACTTTTTTGAATGCTGTAACAAGAACACAGTAATCGTAACCAGAACCTAATGCAAAACCCAAAAAACTACAATAGCAAACAAAAGTAGCTAAAACATATTTTATGAGACGTATGCTACTTCAATGTGTCAAACCTGCATTTATACGCTATTATCTGAAGGCAGAACTGTGTATACGCTATTTTTAAATATCGAACCAGAATGTATATGCACCTTTGCTATACTGAACCTGCGTACAGATCTGTAAAAGATGATTTAACCTTTACAACTATTCAGACATCAGTTATACCTAGATAATCACATTTACAGATTACGACATGCACCAATTATAAAATATCAAAACCACTCAAAGATACTTCTCTTCAAGCCTAAAGATCTTGACCCATCAATAGAACTTATCCTTCTTCAAGCGCTCAGGTTCCTCCTGATTCAGATCCAGCTATTGCACCATAAACCCAATGACCATATTCTAGGGATTTGCTCTTCATTAGATATCTCAATCTTGAGTACCTTTGCTAATGATCTCTCCTCCTTTTTATAGTCTTAGGCCTTACTCAATACCATGGTCCAAAACCACTTTAGAATCAATACCTTGGACCAAATACCTGGGGTCAATACTTCGGACAAGATGCCTTGGACCAATACTGGGTCAAAATACCAAGGACCAAATACCATGGACCAAAACCAAGTTCTCCAACATGTAGATGCTTTTCCTTGCATGAAAGTGTGTGTATACGTATACGCGCTTTTTGGTTTTCGAACCCATGTGTATACACGGTTTGGTCAAGGGGAAACTTCATATACCTCTTTTTCCTTCATTCTATGATCCTAAACTGTGATTTGTCATCTAAGTGAGTTGCCATAAAGGACAAACACCTGTGTCATAGCACCAAACCTATGTCATAATGCCAACAAACATTTAGTTGGTGGTTTTACTGATTCATTAAAGTTTCAATTTCCTATACCAGATCCTACATTCTATCCAAAACTCTTTTACTGGCCAAAATTTCTCTTATAATTCCTTGCTTGCATGCACTTAAAAAATGTAGGTTTTTTAAATCCCTTCTTCTTACTATTAAATCTTCCAGGTTTCTTTTCCATCCATCCTTTGGAATTTTCTCCTTTTTGTTTGCTCTGATTAAATCATAGTTTGGCCTTTCTAATAGTTTCATCCATGGTTTTGGTTTGGTAAAACCCAAACCTTTCTCTATATAACAAAGGTAGGAAACTGATAAATCTTTGTATTTTCACCTACTCTTCTTTCAAATAGAGCACATACCTTAATAAACACATGAATTTATTAACAAACTCATCCATGGTAAACTATCCCAATTTTAGCTCATGGAACTCCCTAGAATTTTCATCAAAATACCTCTTAATCAAATATTTCTTCTTAAATTCATTTTTGAAAAAATTCCAATTTAAATTCTTGCTTCTGGTTTTTTGACAACTTTGTTTTCTTCCCACCATAGGGTTTCCTTACTAGTAAACTTGTAAGTTTCCAATCTTTCCTTCATATTACTTAGATAATTGTATGCTTTGAAATATTTAGACATATTGAGAAGTCATCCTTTTGCTCATTCTTTAGATTCACTAATAAAATTAGGAGGCCTGATTTTATTAAAATCTCCCTATAACTGAGAAGAAGATCTATTTTTTCTAGGAAAGGAGGTAATGCTACTTGACTTTTGTTTTCCTTGATCACTAGACTCATTATTTTGGCTCTCTAGAAGTTATGGAGTTGGTTCCACTGGTGGATTTACTTCTAGATCTCTTTTTTGTGAGCCTTTTTGTTGATTCTTTCATTTTCCAGTTTTCTTACCATGTACCCATTAATATCCTCTAATTCTGCGTTGGCTTTGACTAATCTCTCTTGATTTTGCTTGATATCATCCAGATCTATTTTCAAGCTCCTAATCACTTGTAGCAACTCAAATTATTTTTTCTCTTCATTCCTGGTTCCACGACCCACTATTCCTAGGTATATGGTTCCTCACTACCCCTTGGTGATCGTACAGATGTATGCCTATTAAAATATTCAACCATACTTTAATTTCCTTGATTATTTAAGTACTTTTTTCACAACACGTGTAATTGTTTTATTTCCATGATCCAATAGAGGCCCAATGTTGTAAATTGAGTTCTGTTACCACTTGTAAAGACCCTCACTCCTATATTTTTTCTTTTAAATAATATTAACCATAATAATAACGGACAACTCCTCCATTCACTTGGTAATGATTCTTTTCATTTTCAAGGATTTTTAGTTTCCTAATGATGAAGTACTAGTTAATTGAAAATGAGCATATAATGTTAATTTCAGTCCCCTCGTATCCTAGTTGACATCATATAATATTTTATGGCATAAAATCTCATTCTAATTTTTCTTGGTATATAAAAAAATACATTTCCTTAATGAAATTACAATGTTTTCAATAGTATTAGTTTATCCATTTATTGAATTCGATGTTATATGTGACCTTTACACCATTAAAATTTGGGCAACACATATATGATATTAGCCCTTGTGACAACTACAATTACAAGATATATTACCCAACCCTATTTTCTAAAAACAAGGGTTTTTATCTATTATGTTTAAACTCCTCGATTCGGTTAATGTATCATTACAACTCTTGTAACGTTTAAGGGAACACTTCACCATATAAGTGGTGCTACTTCAACCTTTACCTACGAATGTGGTATTATTTTAACTGTGCATAAATTATCATTTCACAACTGAATTACCTTGCATTAGTATTAGGTTTTCTAGATGGTTCTAATTCTATTCATGAAGATAATTTAAGCTCCCACGTATGGCATATTGAACTAACATATCAATGGTTGGATGTGCTTGAACCTAATCAACAAGAGATAACTTTTTAGGGTTTATGGTAGTGTTAATGACTAGGTCAAATTTCATTTTGCCACATTCATTCATATAGAGTTTCCTTATAGGTATTTCTTCTCTATGGCTAGGGTTTCTATGATGTTATCCACCAGGTGTTCTATGCCTTCCTGATATCAATGATATTGTTCTTCACATGTTCATTAAAATTATTGAATTTCTTGTTATGTAAATTGGAATGATTTTCTCCTCGTCAAATGTATCGATCTGGTTAACAGAGGTATGCTTATTTAAAATCCCTTCCTCTTATATATTTTGAATATCTTGAATTTGTAGTTATTAAATACCTAATTATTTTTGTTTAAATTTTCTTATAATTCCTTATTTGTGGTACATAGAGATTTCTTTCTTCCTGTGAGGCTGAAGCCGTCTCTGTCTAGTTTGTTGCCATTTTTCTTAGACACATATTCTCAAAGTTCTTGGTAAGGTTTTTCTTGCTGACACCTATGGCTAAACATTCCATTATCTATTTTGTAAATTTCATTGTCCAAATTGTTCTAGAATTTTACTAGGGTTACGAAAACATCTATACTTCGCCAAAGATCTTAGGGATTTTGTGATTACTCGAATTTTTTTTTTCTTCAATTCTTGTTACCATTTTTATTCTTGATGAGGGTTTTTATTTCTTTCTCATTTAGAGTTTCATTGGGTCTAATCTGGGTTTTGTTTTCTTTTTTTGACAATAACTCACCACATATCAATATTGATTTTTCTATATAACTCATACATTTCTCTATCCATTCTCACAATAACTACTTTGTTTATTCAGTCATGTATTTTTGGTTTTATATTATACATTCCTCAAATCCTAACTCCTTTCCTCTTTGTATAGAGAGTACCAAGGAGTTAAAACTATCATACAAGGTAATAACCTCTCTTTTATCAAAGACTCTTATTTTATACTTTTCCGAGTTTATTTATGCATTTTCTACTATTTACTAATGGCCACAAACTATTTTTTATGTGCCAAGTATTATTTTTTGGGTTTTCCATGGAAATTCACTTTCCTATAACATTGATGGCAAGGATCCTCTTAAATTTAGTGTTAAAGATCGACTTATTCATTTTCTTATGAGGGCAAAGAAAAATTTCCATCCTCTAGTTTTCTTCTTTAGTAAGGGTGAGGTCTTTCATGTGAAGATAGTTAACAAAATTTATATCTTTAGTGTTGTCTTCTTTGGTTTATTCCCTAAATTTTATAGGGTATATAGTTCTTCGGGGCTGAAATGGTTTTAATGTTTTCACGCTTAAGCCTACACTATACTTTGATTTATATAAATTA
>APFE030046924.1:0-30400 GCA_000404065.3 Pinus taeda | reverse complement strand
CTCACAAACAGATCACAGATCAATACACCAGTATTTTGACGTGGTTAAAACCCTCAGAGAGGGAAACAGTCCACGGCCTGCGCTAACGTGGCTACTACAGGCAATTTATTAATAAAAGAATGAAAATTTACATAAGCTTCTCTCATGCACGGTGAACCTACAAATGACCCTCCATGCGCTTTGAATAGAATTCATGGACCAATCGGGTGTCAAGCCACGGATCAAGTGTCGGTAATACCGAGGAGAGAATGAACCGTCGGATCACTACATATCGTGACTGTCGGATTGTAAGTTACAAAATGTACAACAGTAAAGAAACACACTTTACCTAACTCTATACCTAACTCTATACTAGACCAAGTTGAACTTAACTATTTCCTATGTGTCGGAATATCCTAACCTTAGATTGGTCCTTTGGGCGGATATTGTTCTGATTATAGCCGGAAAAACCATCCATAAATGAGAATATTTCACATCTGGCGCATTCATCAATAATCTAATCGATAAAGGGAGTGGGATAATTGTCTTTTGGACAAGATTGATTAACATCCCTATAATTGATGCACACTTGTATTGTCCCTTGTTTCTTCATGATAGGAACAATATTGGAAACCCAATCAGTAAGAGGAACAGGGTAAATGAAACCAGCATGCAAAAGTTTTTCAACTTCTGTTTTAATGGCAACAACCTTCTTTGGATGAATAGGTCAGAGGCGCTGTCGTACTGGTTTGACATCAGGATACATTTTGGTTTCATGTTCAACTATACTAGAGTTGATTCCTGGAATTTCCTCATATGACCATGCAAATATCAAGTTTTGATGGAGAACAAGATTTGCCAACATGAATGTTTTCTACAATGTTAGGTTTGGTCGAGATATTGATAGAAATAGCTTCTTTGATATTTGACAAGTTTCGACTAGAATCTACTATATCTATAAAAATATAATTCGAAAGGAAATTGGCATCTAAAGAGTGATTAAGTTCATTGAATAATATTCTATGTGATCTGGAAGATGGGAACAATGACGATAATATTCCCATGGTTCTCCTTCTGTCATCATTGATTGGATAATTCCTTCATCAGTAGAAAATATACGTGCAAAAGGATATGACGAAGTACCATATTCTAATGAAATATCTACCCATACAACTGACGAACATGAATTTGGGTTCGCCGCGCAAGCCATAAATATTGATTGCTATGCAAGCTCAATAGAGCTTAGCGACATGATTTCATTACTACTACCAACTTCAAAACTATTTGTAATCTTCCTTAAGTCAGATGAAGTTCAAGGTATCATGTTGTAAGTCTCAACTTTTGCCACTTCTGCCAAGTTTGATGGTGGCGGTAGTGAAAATGTACCCATTAGGGAATAATCCTTGAAGATACCTACACCAATTTTTTGAAGAGATAGCGGGGGTCCATTAACTAATGGAATACTTCGAGTAGCCTATGAACTAGAGGCGAAGAAGGTGAGTTGGACGATAACTATGATTCCACCCTTATGAGGGAATGCAATTGTATGAAAGTATGTTGAAACCACATCAGCCATAGCATAAACCCATGGTCTTCCTAGCAAAATGTTGTAGTCAAGGTGTCCGTCAACAACCTCAACTTCAATAGTTACTATTTCGCCTCCTAGTTTGATTTGTAGATTACTAAATATTCCACAATGCGTATATGTATGACCGTGAAAAGATTTTAATGTTGTTGGTGAATGTGACAAAGGTGGTGATCCAAATGTTTTCTAGCAATTCATAGACATAATACAAGTAGATTCCCCCTCGTCAAAGCTTTTAACGTTGTTGGTGAATGTGAAAAAGGTGGTGATCCAAATGTTTTCTAGCAATTCATAGACATAATACAAGTAGATTCCCCCTCGTCAATAATGGTTCGATGAATAAGTTTATTCAAGGCATTTACTTGAATCAGGAATGTTAATTATGCTAGTAATTGTGGCATATAAACCGCATGGTTGAAAATCACAAGAATGGAATCAATTGGATCGATTCCACCAATTGTTGAAAACAAAGCCTACTTTTGGGAGGGACAATTTCGAATCACCTCAAGCATTGACATAGCAGAAGGTGACTGAGCCAAATCTTCTACTATATTATAGTTCTGTATAGCTCAAGCTCGAGGGTTAAATGTTAATTTATGTACAACTCCCTTAGGCAGTTTTATTGTTAAATCTGGTGCAATAGGTGGTGGAACAGGATTAGACGAAGTCGAGGTCGATGGATTAGGTTGATCAACCTAGTTATTCAACAATTATAGTTGATCTCCATAATCTTTACTTCATTTTGACACTAAAATATCATTTTTCATCTTAGAGGCGGATAGCATAAGCACTTGGGAAGTGGAAGCACGGTCTGTAGCAACCATATGTGTCTCCGAGTTTGGAAAAGGATCAGTAAACACTGTAGATGTATTAGAAGTCTTCAAAAGATTTGTGACTTCGAAATGGTGAGGAAAATCTCGCGTAAAATTCTCATTGTTACAAATTAAACATGGGTAAGGAGGTTTCCTAGTCGAAGGAGAGGAATCAAGTGATTTCTCTTGAGGGGAATTATTTTGTTTCTTCTTGTTTTTCCCCTTCTTCTTGCTTCCTGGTAGCTTTTCATTCTTTCCTTTATTAGATGACATGGCATTGATTTATGTTATGTTGAATTTTGCATCTACTGATAAATATAGTTTCCCTAGGTGGATAGCTACACCTCAAACAACAGATTTAAAGTGCTTAACATTTTTCTATAGAAGATAAATAAGACAAGGGACCTACTTGTTATCTTTTGCTTTCCTTTTGTCTCCTTTGTATGGCTGTCATCGCTCCTTCTCGAACTTAATCCGCTCGACAAGTACCCGCAATCATAAACAGAGGACAAAACCCAATCAAAGCAAGAGATCTATCTACTATAAGCGAATGGAATCAAAAGAATATAAACATATAATCATCATACATAAAGACAAGAATATGGGAAAAGGTGTAAACAACTTTATTAAGTAGAAGGTAGAGTTACAACCATGAAGTCTGATCCAATGTCACTCCTCCAGCTTGGGTTCCAAATAACATCACATCAAAAGCACAACAATCCAGCAGCATAACAATACTTGCTTACAATCTCAATCTTCACATCAATAGTGTCTCCTTACAAATTCTCAAAGTCCAACCCCTGATCACTTAGATGAGTGCTCAATTTATAGGAAAATGGAGGGGGTTTGGTCATAAATGAGGGTATTGAATGGCCTTCCAAACTTAGAGTTAGTTTCCATGGAGGAAGGGATGAGAGGGTAGGAGGTTAATTAACTCATTCCCTATCCAATTTCGAGCTCATAGGAGATGATAAGTGTGGAGTCTTCTATATGGCTCCAGAAGATAAGAATATTCCCAGAACCCTATGATGATGTTTCTAAATCTCGCCTAGCACAGGTCAAAGTGGGCCTAAGTGCTCTGGAAAGCACCCTGACATGGGCCTACCTACACTAAAGTGCACTTACCCCTGACCAAGGCTGCATTGGTCCCTCAAGGAGGAATTTCTAAAGGGCTTCAAGCCAAGAAACTCTCAGGGAAGGAGGCATTCAAAGCGATGACTTGTCTAGGGAATGTAGCAATTGAATTAGGGTTTGATGAGCCCTAAAAGTATTGATCTGAATAATGGGAGTGATGTGACCAAATGGATCCATAACAATAGTGGAATATTTCAATAATATTCTAGAGAATGCATTGACCAAGGTATGCAATTTGAACAGAGATGATTGGGACGTGAGGATTCTAGTGGTGTTGTGGGCATATAGGACTACATGCAAGAAATTGACTGGGCAGACACCTTTCAGGTTGGTATAAGGACAAGAAGTAGTTATGCCTATGGAATACATTATGCCAAGACTGAGAATTATAATTGTCATAGATATGGTAGATCCTGACATGATGAAGGAACAAATTTCGCATATACTAGCTTTAGAAGAAGAGAGATTCATAGCAAGATTCCATCAGCAAGTGCAGAAAGCAAGGAAGAAAGCCTGACATGACTTTCATATCAAGAAGAATATATTTTGGGAAGGGGGTCTTGTATTATTATATGACAGTAAGTTCACGAAGTTCACGGGAAAATTCAAAACACATTGCTTAGGGCCATATATCATCAAGAACATTTTAGATTGTTGTGTTGTTTAGCCCACGAAGTTTAATGGAAGATGATTTCAGCATGAGTCAATGGTAGTAGATTAGAGATATATAGGGACGACTATGTCCCTGTAGCTTCACACTGAAAAATGAAGGGAGGAAGTCTTAGTGCCACCTGCAGTTGAAAGTGGGCATGGGACTATAACTACTCTTCAAAAATGGACTTTGTCGAAGGAAGATTATTGCACGATACACAAAAGTATGATGAAGTTCAATGGAGTTGCGATGAAGAAGAGGTGACTGCACCAAAGGGAAAGTCTGATGCAGTTAGCCGGAAATATAACTGTTGTAAGGAAAAAGGGGACTGTTAAAAATAATTTACCATTGAAAGGCATGGGAGAAAAGCATTTATGAAGTGTAGTTGGTTATATCTAGCCCATACCTACATTAAATGAGCCAAATATAGAGCCAATAATGAGCTTGGGAATTCAAAATTGTTATAAAAATTGCACCCCTCACCACATTTTACACTTTTCTACCTAGACAGATCATAAATTGTACCTAAGTGTAGAAGATCTATTGCATGTATGAGAGGAGCTGGGAAGAGTTGGTTAGGATATCCACAAAGAAAGGGATAGTTGGTATCATGGAGTCACAAGCAAGAAAGACTACAGGGGAAAATGTATCCATGTCACTGATGTGCTTAAGGTCATCAAGAAAGGTGTTTGTATAACCGCAAGCATAGGCACAATCACAATCATAGTCACAGAAGTGAAGGAGAAGAGACCTATTGAGGTCTATGTAGGAGAATTGAGAACATCACCACAAAAGAAGATGCAAAAGGAAGTGCAAATGAAGAACACAGAGGATAGAGGAAAAAATCACATGCAGAAAGGAAAGAAACTGGTGCTGCAGGATGGACCTCAGCAGGTCCACAATAGTGAGGAAGAAGTTGAGTTTTGGTGGAAGGAGACAAAGGATATGGAGATTCCCTCTATACTCCTAGCGTACATGCCACTGAGAAATTTGGCTGCAAAGCTGGTTAGGGAACCAAAGGAAGGAAAATTTTCTACCTATATGCCAGTATTGCTAGAAGATGTGCCTTTTGAAGGAGAAGTGTTGGGGAAGATTCCCTAACTCAAAATCTAAGACTAGGATTTCAATGAAAGAAGAAAATACCCACAGTTTGAGCCCAGTAGGTGTTGGGTCATGGAAAAAGGTATGTTTTATCCTCGTCTTAGCTTAATGAATCATTCATTTTATCTTCATTTTAGAAAATAATTTAAAAAAACGATTGTAAAAGCTGGATAAAATTGATCATTAACAAATTGGGTAATTTTGGGCATTAAAGCTAACTTTCGCTATTTTTATATGCAGGAATATGAATTGGATGAGTGTTTTTCAAACAAAGGGACAAAAACGACTAAGAAAAGGAAAAAGGACAACGTCTCGATTACAAAGACTAGCAGAAGATGAAGAGAATCAAGTTTATTTTGTAATGAAATCAGATTGTCGGTTGCGAAATCCTCAAGATCTCCTGATCCTGAGGATTCTCTTCTATCCGTTTGTATTTCATAAGTTATATAAAGTTGATAGGCAAAATAAAACAACTAGATAGATAAATTGGGAGATTGTAACTATTCATTTTTGACACAGAGTATTCTCACTACTGTGGCATTATATCTTTATTATCGAGTTTAATGAAGAAGACTGTGTTTTACCTGTAATCGCATTCTGAGTATCTTTCGGCAATGACTTCTAGAGACTCTGGGCCCAGTCGATAGGAGATTTACTGCTTTAATTGTGTCATATTTATTTATGTTTACTCTTACAATTGTTTATTACGGTTATTTCATGAAATTAGCATTATTCTGATTGATGTGAGTATTGATTGTTACGATTTACCTTTGTTGTTCAAACCAGATTCTAGATCTTTTTGCGTTTACATATGTGTGTTACTATTTAATGAATTTATCAAATTAGTTTAAGTATTTGATTGTTGTTCATTCTAAAGTAGTGTTATCAAAGATCTTAAGTTTACAGTTGATTTCTTTCAGTTAAAAGTTTGAATAGTTACTTGTCGTTCATTTGTTGTAGTTTTCCTTTCTTACCGAATGAGTTATTTTTTATACTAGTTAGATCTACTAGGAGCGATTCCTTTTAATTGCATTCGGATTCAGTTTTCTGAACAATAGGTTAAAATAGATTTGAAACTATTTTGAGGTTTTTCTTTCAGATTTGTTTGGATTGAACTTCGATAATTAGATATTAATCATTGCAACGGTTCTAAAGCATTTCATTCTGAATTAACCTCTGAATTCACTTGCATAGACAATGCTAAAAAATCTTGAAATAAATGGACTTACCCTGGGTTTATGATTAATGTAGGTATTGAGATTACTTTTAATAGTCACCTTAGTGCACCAACATTTTGGCGTGGTTGCCGGGGAGAATGTTTCAAAGTGATTTCTTTTTATTTCTCTTGTTGTAAAAGAATTGGGTTTTAAAAACAGGAGGTAAGAACCTGCATAACCAACAAGTAAAGTGCTTGCTCATCATCATTCTTTTCAGCAAATGCATAGAGGTTAAATAGTAGTAGGGTTTTTTATGAATGAATAGGAATAAAAATATAGAAAAAGATCAGAACCCCCCACCCAAATCCACAAAACCCAAGGGATTGATGAATCTTGGAAGATCAACTTTGTAGATGAAATCACAAGAAGAGAAGAATCTGAAGAATCAATAGGACCCCAGAATATATTTGGAAAAAGCACTACTATAATCCCTCAGGTAGTCGGCTCACCATCTACAACCTACGCTGAGATGCATAGCCAAAATGGAGGATCTGAACAAAGCTTTTAGGTTGCCGAAAATTTACATTTTGATCCTTCACGAGAGGGAAAATCATGCAATTTAAGAGAATGAGAGGGAGAAATGAGGGCAATTGTTAGGGCAGAGCCACAGTTGTGTGAACAAGGATCTCCTGTGATCCCAAATCTGAGCACCACCTTGGATTGAAAATACTCGACCTACTCAAATAGCATCCCCTGAAGTCCCTTAATGATATTGGCACATTTTCGACCAAATTGAAAATCAAGCACCTCAAGGCCAGACCTCGACGTTGGAATATCCCATAGTCGACCCAGTAGCCAATGCCTTGGTGAAATCTATTCCCTTGCAAAACAACCCAACCTTTCATGGCATGACCACATAGGATCTGGATGCCTTCTTATTCGAATTTGACATCCTGTGCAGAGGATACGATTACACCACCGATCCTCAAAAATTGAAGTTGTTCCCTTTTACCCTTAAAAAAGCAGCCTTGAGGTGGTTCATGGGTTTAAGTGGGTGTACTATTAACTTTTGGGATGACATGAAAACTTATTTTGTCACACAATATCAGGACTATTGTACGACTAGGGAATTAAAAGATGAAATCTTTAAAATGTTTGCAAAGGATAATAAAACTATAGAGGAATATGTTGAATGGTTTCACTACAATTTGTAGATATCCCCTCACTCCACACTACCAAAAGAAGTCAGGAAATCCATCTTAATTAAAGGAATGAAAGAAGAATGGATGGAAACTTTAAATTTGATGGGGAAGGGAGACATTTCTCAAGAGGATTATGATGAAATTGTTTTCTTGTGTATCAAGTGTTCGCGAGGTAGCACACGCACCGGGTCAGGAATCCAAGATTCTATGACTAGAGGAAGCAAACCGCCCAGTGGAGGTGTGACAAGAGTAGAAATCGGTAACCTCTTGGAGGACTTCAAGATAGACATCCTGGGCACCCTTAAAATGCAGTTGGACATCTTGAAGGCCAAACAAAACAAGCTTTAGCATAACAGAATTTGGCCATTTTTTGCCCACACTGCAAGAAGAAGCACAATCAATGGGAGTGTCCATTGCACATGGTCCAGACATGTGCTATTTTCACCAAGGACCATTCCACTGAGCAAGGTCCATCACTTCCGGGGCTAAGAGCAATCTTTAAAGAAGCAAAAGAAGAGACAAAACCAATATACTTAATGAACTAGTGTCGATAGTGGCAAGGTCAACCTAAAGGTATGTCACAAGACACATCTCAGTTCTTTTGTTCTTCATTATTTAATCAACAATAGAATTTTGGAATAGCGTGGCAAGGTCAATCACCTTTCTCTAATTGGAAGTCCTAACCATTTCCTATGCCACCTTGGCCAACCCAGTCCTTTACAGGTAATGGTTGGCCGAATTGTCCTTTTGCTCCTTTTTGGCAAAATAATCCTTACTCATCCTAGTGGCTTGCCTCTACTTCACAAAATTTGAATTGATCTCCGAATTGGCAGCGACCTCTGGGGATAACCAATTCGCCTATGGGGATAGGTCCTCAACCTCAACCTACATTATCATCCCCATATCCATTACATCAAAATCCTCAGCCCCTTCTACGTCCCCAACAACCAGCTTAACCAAATCCAAACCCCAATAACAGATTGATTCAGTTGATACAAATTTTTGAAAATTCAGACCTTGAGACCAATCAAAAAGAATGCAATGAACTTAGGCTGAGGTCAAGTTGCATTATCACTCCTGAGGAAGACAAATACCAACCACCAATTGAGTTAGAAACATCACCTGTAAATACACCATCAACTGTGACTGACACAGAAATAAAACAGGGAGAAGACACAGTTGAGTAGAAAGATCCTGAAAAACTCATAATTACTTCTCCCATGTTCCCTAAAAGATTAAAAATACCTAAACCTATTGTTTATCCAGACTTTGATCTAGTAGGGGAACTGAAAAATATTTTCATTAAAATTCTCTCCTCCAAGCCATCCGAGATATTCATATTTATGCTAAAGCAATTAAAGAACTATGTGCAAAAACTCCTGTGAGGAAAATAAAGGCTCCACCAACTATCCATGTCGTAGGGACCTTATCTGATTTAATTTTGGGCAGGGAAACACCAATAAAGCATGAAGATCCAGGGAATCCCATAGTTACAGTCCAAATATATGGTCACTCCTTTCTTAACTACAGAAACTTGTGAGACACTTGGTCTCACAGATCTAGAACCAACAACCACCCTGCTAGAACTTGCTGATCATTTGGTGGTAAGACCAGAGGGATCTTTATAGGAAATTATGGTTTTTGTTGATTCATGGGAGTACCCAATAGATTTTCTAGCTATAAACCAAAAAAGTTGATTAGATGGGTACCCTTTAATTTTGGGTTGCCTTGGCTGGAAACAACAGATGCTTATATAGGTTGTCGTGCAGGCAACATGACCATTGCTAAGGGAGATGCTGTAAAGAATCTTGTTCTATATCCTCCTACCAAACCAAGTCCGCTCATTTTGAAAATACATAAACAACCATCCACATACCTAGAAGAAAGTATTCATTCACCATTTACAGTAGCAGAGGCACTTGAGTTCAAGAATCTGACTGAGACAATGTAATCAATAACTTTATTAATTAGCCACCCACTGTGAATAATGTAAAATGTCAAATGTTAAAAGCTATTCTTGACAATTAAGCCTTGGAAGACCCCTTGAAAGATACTCATGATCAACATATTCCGACAACTGCTATTCATAACAACAAGCCTGTTGAAATTGAGCCAGGCAAGGTTTTAAATATCAATGATAGTCTGGATAATGACCAACAACAGAAGCTCATCCAAGTTCTGCAAAAATATAAAGGGTCCTTTGCTTGGGACTATCTAGACATGAAGGGCATATACCCACAATTATGTACACATCATATCTACACCAAAAAGGATTCTCGTCCTATCTGGCAAACCTCAACGAATATTAAATCCGCATCTGAAAGATATTGTAAAGGAAGAGCTAGAAAAGTTGTTGGGCATGAATTTTATTTATCCCATTTTGGATAGTAAGTGGGTCTCTCTATTGGTAGTTATTCCCAAGGAAAACGGGAAGTGGCACATCTATGTGGATTATCAGGATTTGAATAAATCCACGCAGGAAGATCACTTCCCTCTTCCATTTATTGATAAAATCCTTGATAAACTCGCAGGGAAGAAATTCTTCTCCTTTAGTGATCTTTTCAGTGGCTACAATCAGATCCAAATTGCCCTTGAAGACCAACAAAAAACCACCTTTACCTTCCCACTGGGTACATTTTCTTATAGAGTGTTACTGTTTGGCTTATGCAATGCCCCAGCTACATTCCAAAGGGCCATACTTAGTATTTTTGTTGATCTATTAAATGAAGGACTTGAAGTTTATATGGATGAATTTACCCCGTATGGGGATGACTTTGACCAAGCGTTACAGACATTAGAACAGGTGTTGGAGTGATGCATTGCCACTAGGATGTGTTTAAGTAACATCAAGTGTCACATGATGATGACAAAAGGCATAATCCTAGGACACTATGATTCTGCAACTGGGATACAGGTAGATCTGATGAAGATAGAGGTAATTCTCTTACTACCTACACCCTGTACTCAAATGGAGATATGTAGCTTCTTCATATATGCAGGTTACTTTTGGGCACCAAATCTGCCTATCTTTTCCTTACATTTTCACCTATCCTTTCATCCTTTTTGCACCAATGATATGCATTAATTGTGACAAACTTACAAGGTAACCCTCGCTTCTATTGTCTCTTGGATACTTAATTGATGAAGTAAGGTCACGGGGTTTTGCCTATGCGAACTACTAAACTTTGCTATTTCCACAGATTTCAGTGAATAGGTATCGCATTAACAGCTTGCAGCAGTAGTCTCGCATTTACATCAGTTGTTCAACAATGCTACAATAGTGTAACCAACTCTCAACTACTCCCAGGTTTATTTTGGATCTTTATTATTCTCTCTCTCTCGGCAATTAGTTACTGTTATAACAATTGTATATTTTTGGCATTAGTTGCCAAATTTGGGGAATATATATTTCGCATGTATTTGTATAAAAGGGGGTTTTATTCCTGTGTGAGGAGGTAGCCGTGCAGAGACAAACATTGTAACAGTTTATTATATATTAATTGAATGTGAGAAAGTTTGTTGTTCTTTTCTTAGTTGTGATTTAACGCAACCCTGATCAGAGAGTTGGGCCCGCTCTTCTAATCAGGTGCTACGTATTTTCTTTCTGTGTGGTGTTTCTGTTGTTGTGTGCTAATTTCTTATTGCTCTTACAACTCTTTAATTAATTATCGTGGATGCCTTTTCAAGTCTTACAATTTATTTCTAATTACTATTACAATGATGCCTTGATTCTTTAGCTATGAATCTTTGGTTTATGTTAGATTCTGATCTTGCCCCTACATATGCCTTGTGCGTTACCTTGAAAATTGTATGCACTAGGATTGATGAATTGATGTGGAAAATGGTGGAATAGTTTATTCACACTCGGACACCAACATTTGGCATCGTTTCTAGGGAAGGCTAACAAGGTGAAACACATGATATGCATTGACCAAAGGAGCAGTCTCTTGTCTTAGGGAGGGAAGTGCTACCCTGCTCTAAGTCCTGAGCTTAGTATTTTTATTTATGTTTCTTTTTATTGTTTTTGGACCGAGTCACTTGCTTTGGTTAATTGTTCTAAATTTTTATGAGTTTTTAAAACCCAATCTCTCATCTTGGGGAGGGAATGGTCTTTTGACACCCTGTTCCAAGTCTTGAGCCTTAGATTTCCTTTCATGGGTTTTCTTTTCTTGTCCAATCTCTCATCTTGGGGAGGGAATGGTCTTTTGACACCTTTCTCCAGGTCATGAGCCCTAGATTTCCTTTCAGTCGTTTTCTTTTCTTGTTTGTTAAAACCCAACCTCTCTTCCTGGGGAGGGAAAGGTCTTTTGACACCATACTCGAGGTCCTGAGCATAGTGATTTAATTTGGATGCTTCCCTCTTACCAATTTGCATGAACAGATATTTGAATAAAAGGGGCAGAGGAAAAGTTCCGAAGAAAGGAGAACATGATTTGGGAAGGAACACTTACATCCAACAAATCATCACAAGAGCTAAATTAGAGGCATCTTCTCGTGTTGCTGTGAGGGTGGGGACTCGAATGAAATCAAAAGGACAATATGTTGAGTAGCCAATGCTATCTACAATACCTCTTGTTGATTTAATGCAGCAAACCCTTCTAGCAGTAGAAGAAGTATGCAGTAGTGTACTTGATGAACGAGTACCGTTGCTAGTAACAGAGGAAGAAGAAGTTGCAAGCATAAGATTTGAGGAACCAATCCGTTCCAGTAGGGAAGGATAAGTTGCAAGGAAAGGGTTTGAGGAATCAAGCCATTATGGCAAGGAGGAAGGAGCTGTAAGGTTATTCATATCACCACGAGATAAGGGGAGTGTTATTAAAGAAACTCAAACTTTTGTGACAAGACCCCCTCCATAATTCCCTGTAGAACCTGTTGAAATTCCCAGTGATTATTGGAGGATATTCATGGCACCCACAACCTCTACTATTGACTTCCCCATTGGGGATCTTGGGACTGGTGCACCAACGAAGCCCATTCCTTTGATAGATTTACCTAACTTTCATGGGCTGACTTCTAAAGACCCCGACACGCTCCTTTTTGAATTTGATATTGTGTGTCGGGGATATGATTATATAAATGATGCACAGAAATTGAAAATATTCCTTGTTCCATTAAAAGGGACAACCTTGCGATGGTTTATGGGTCTAGGAGGAAAGACTATCTCCACATGAGATGAGATGAAAACCTCTTTTCTAGAGAAGTATCAGGATTACTTCAAATCTCGATACATTAAGGAAGAATTTTTTAAGTTCATATAGAAGGAAGATGAGAACATGGAGGATTGTGTGGAACATTTTAAGTACATGCTACAAAGATCAGGTCATTCTAACCTGGATAAGGACATTTTAAAAATTATCCTTCTCTGGGATTTTCAAGAAGACTCTTTGGAACTCTTAAAAAAGTGGGAAAGGGAGATATATCAAAATAGGACTTCGATACCATCTGTGATCTATGCATCCAATGCTCGAGGGGGGTTGCAAGGAATAAACAAGGAATTCGATCAACAAAAGTATATGGTAGAGGTGTCATGAAAGAAGAAATTGGAAATCTATTGGATAACTTAAGGACTGATATCTTGATTACCCTATCTGTACATATGGACACACTGCAAGTAAAATATAAACATATGGAATTGGAAAATACTATGGCTATATTCTACCCGAAGTGTAGAAAGAAACATCCACCTAGAGAATTTCCATTGAACTCTGTGGAAGAATGTGCAATCTGCGAGCTAAGTCATGCAACAAGTTCATGCCCCTCCTTTCCAGGATTGAAGGCGGTCTTTCAAGGGACATGTGAAAAGGTGGATGAATTGTATTTCATGGAGTCCAAAAAGCCATGGCAACCTCGGCCACCAACTGTAAATCAAGGTATGTTTTAGGATCCATCTTAGTATTTTAATAATTTGAATATGGGTCCTCAGTCCATGCCTTATCCACCTATGTGGCCTCAATATCAGTTTCCACCCCGGAAATAGTGGGCTCCTCAAACTAGTTTGAATTCTTCATGGGTCCCGAATTGGTGTGGACCGTCTCCTCTTCGACAGTTTCCCTAGTCAATGCCATAACAACAACTTAAGTTGCCCTCTAACCTACCTCCTAGTAATCTACCTGTTCGCTCTCAACTTCCTATCCAACCCAATATGAATTCTAACAATAAAGGGACTCAACAAGCTAACACCCTCAACCTACCTTCATATAGTATCTCTACCGCATAACTTTATGAGATGAACTTGAGATCCGGGCGGGTAGTAGATGCTCAATCCTCACCTATTATTATTGAAAAAGTTGGTAGTGAGGTTAAAGAGCCAGAAATAGTTGAAGAGAAATCAAACCAAGCTAGTAACAATAAAACACCTCCTCAACTGCTAATTACTCAAGAACATTGAGTTGAACCACCCTATCTAGAAAGATTGGCCTTGAGTACATAGATCCCTCAAGATGATTTTGACTTGTTATGGGAGTTACAAAATTGGTTTGTTAAGATTCCCCTATTACAAGCTATGAGGGATGTACCTATATATGCAAAAAATCTTAGGGAATCTTGTGCTAAAAATCCTAGAAAGAAATCAAGGGACCCACTCACTATTCATGTGATTGGAGATTTATCAAATTTTATGATGGGAAAGGCTATGCCTGTGAAATATGGGGATCCAGGGAACCCATTTATAACTATACAACTTAATAGAGTGGAAATTATGAATGTATTGGTAGATTTGGGTGTTGCTATAAATGTCATCACTGCTGAGGCCATTCATACATTGGGTCTTTGAAACCTGAAACATACACCTACTGTGTTAGAATTAGCAGATAGATTTACAGTCAATCTGGTAGGAAAGTTAGAAGAAATTACAATCTCAATTGATTCATGGCATTGTCTTGTGGATTTCCTCGTGCTGCAAACACAGTCCTCAACTGGTGGCCACCCCCTAATTCTGGGAAGACCATGGTTGGAAATCACAAATGCTTACATTGGGTGTAATTATGGAAATATGGTTATCTCAAATGGGCAGGTTACTAAAAGCCTTGTGTTATACCCCTGCAAAACCTAGCCCATTAGTGAAACCATCTTATCGTAAGAAACCTCTACCAAAGGAAGAGTCTAAATATGAAGATGAAGAATTAAGACCAGTTCTTACTATTGGGCGGTCCCTTCAGCTGAAAACAGAAATGGAGGATTATACAATTACTACTTTCATTAGCGACCCCTATTCTGTTTCATATTCAACCCAGTGAATTCTAGAATTTGTCTTAAGCTGTGAAACATAGGAAATTATTGAAACAATAGATGGATTTGAAGAACTACCTACAATTGTGTCCCATGAAAACATTTCTATAGATATAGAGTGAGGAAAGACCCTGAATATTAACCCAAATATGTCAGAATCCCAGACAAAAAAAATTCTAGATGTTCTTCAGAATCACAAAGAAGCCTTCGCCTGGGGCTATACAAACATGAAGGGGATTCCTGCCAATCTATGTACCCATCATATATACATCAAAGAGGATTGTCGTCCTGTGAGACAACCCCACAGGAGAATGAACCCCGCTTTGAAAACATTATCAAGGAAGAAATTCAAAAGCCGCTGGATGTAGGATTTATTTACCCCATTTTGGGTAGCCAATGGATTTCCCCATTGGTGATTGTTCCCAAGAAAAACAGTAAATGGTAGATATGTGTAGATTACAAAGAATTAAACAAGGCAACACAGAAATACCATTTCCCTTTACCGTTCATTGACCAAGTCTTGGATACTTTGGCCAGGAAGAAGTTCTTCTCCTTCTTGGACGGGTTTAGTGGGTACAACTAGATCCAGATAGCTCCAGAGGATCAAGATAAAACCACTTTCACATGCCCCTAGGGAACTTTCACATTCCGAGTCCTTCCATTTGGCCTCTATAATGCACCTGCAACATTCCAAAGGGAAATTTTAGGGATTTTCTTTGATATGGTAGATGACAGTGTTGAAATCTATATGGATGATTTTACTCCATATGGGGACTCATTCAAAGAAGGGCTAGAAAATATGGAAAAATCTCTTGAAAGATGTAAATGGACCGCATGTCTCTTTGAGTACAGTGAAGTGCCACATGATGATGGAGGAAGGAATAGTTCTGGGACATTTTCTCTCAACTCTTGGAATTCAGATGGATCCAGCTAAGGTAAATTCAATATTGCACTTTCCAATACCCAAAACACCCACGCAGGTACATAGATTTATTGGTTGCACTGGTTATTATAGGTGCTTTATAGAAAATTTTGTCGAGATAGCACATCCACTTTTTCAATTGTTGACAAAAGAAGATTTTGTGTGGATAGATGAATGTGATGCAACTTTTGTGAAGATCAAGGAACTTGTCTGTAGAGCTTCAATCCTTCGAGGGTCAGAATAGACATTACCATTTCATATCAATGTTGATGATTCTCAGACAGTAGTTGGGGCAGTTTTGGGAAAAAGGGTAGACAACATGCCATATGCTGTTTACTATGTTAGTAAGAACTTAGCTCCCACCGAGTTAAAATACACAGTGACTGAAAAATAATTTCTTGTTGTCATCTATGCCATCAACAAGTTCCAGAATTATATTACCGGGTATCCTACCTTTGTACACACTGATCACACAACAATCAGGTATCTGATTAATAAACCTATTACTCCTGGTCGTATTACAAGGTGTTTGTTGTTACTTCAAGAATTTAACATCACAATAGTAGATAAACCAAGAAAGGATAATGTGGTTGCTGATTTTCTATCTAGCCTAGATAATAATGCTGAAAGTGCACCCATAGAAGATAGTTTTCCAAATGAACATCTTTTTGCAATTAATGCTAACACTCTGTGGTATGCAGATATTGCTAACTATATTGCTACATGGAAGGTACCTTTTCACTTGTCATACAGGGAAAAACGAAGAATTATTCATCATATTACCCAATATTCATGGATGGTGGGATACCTTTTTCACACAAGGGCTAATCAGTAGATTCGGCGTTGCACATCTGAGGATGACATTTATGAGATATTGAAGGCTGCCCATGATGGCCCTTGTGGAGGACATTTTGTAGATAAAAGAACAGGCCATAAGGCGTTATTAGCCTTCTATTTTTCGGGATGCTCAATATTATGTCCAAATATGCGATAGTGGTCAACGCATGGGGCAACCTAGAAAATCAGATGAAATGCCATTGCAGCCCTAGGTAGTCCTCGAGCCTTTTGAGAAGTGGGAAATTGACTTCGTTGGACCTTTTAACCCACCTTCTCATCAAAAGGTTCACATTCAGGTCTGCATTGATTATGTGACTAAGTGGGTGGAAGCCAGAGTTGTTGCGAAATCAACGGAACAGGTGGTTTTAGATTTTATTTTTGAAGAGATTTTTGCTCAGTATGGTACTCCAAGGGAGATTGTTTCAGATTAAGGGGAAAAATTCACATCCCACATGATACTAAAGCTTATGCAGAAATATGGAGTCAAACATAGGGTGACATCTCCATACCACCCCTAGGCGAATGGATAGGTATAAAGTACAAACAAGGTATTGGAAAATATCTTGACAAAGACAGTAGCAAGCCATCATCGGGATTGGTCTCAGAAACTTTCTGAAGCTCTCTCGGCTACAGGACAACATGGAAAAACACAGCCGGGTTTTCACCATTTGAGTTAGTCTATGGGAAATCCCCCTCGTTTCTGATAGAATTTGAGATCAACATGCTCAGGACAACATTGGAAGTAGGATTGGACTTATCAGAGGCCTAGAAACACCGACTGGAACAACTAAATGAGATAGATGAAATTCGTTTAGTGGTTGTCGAGAAAACTACTGCTATCCAACAACAGAGAATGAAATGGTACGATGAATTTATCAAGAATAAGGTGTTTCATAAAAAAGATTGGGCACTTCTCTATGACTCCCATTTTAAAGATTTTAAAGGGAAGCTTCACACTTGCTAGATGGGACCCTATGAATTGGACGCTATGTTTGATAATGGAACCATTAGATTGGTTACAATAGATGATACTCGTGCTTCCTTCTTAGTGAAAGGACATTGTCTAAAATTATACCACCGTCCAACTTCTAAGGATGCCTTCGTTAAACATCTCTCTGATAAATATGGTTTGATGGTTGTTGGTGTAGAGAATGCTTCCTCTGCATTCTCTTCTTAAAAAATAAAAAAAAATAAAAAAAAATAAATAATATGTTGTTACTACTTACTTGTTTGTCTTTTTATAGGAGGTACGATCGAAATCTGATGATGAGGAGTTAACAAAATTTTCCAAGTTCTGCCATTGTTGTTACTCCTAAAAAATTTTCTAAGTGTCGGATGTTGTTACTCTACCACTGTTGTTACTCCTGAAAATTTTTCTAAATGTTGGATGCTATTACTCTGTCGTTTTTGTTACTCCGCTGGTGATGTTACTCCACCACTACTGTTACTCCTGAAATTTTTTCTAAGTGTCAGATGTTGTTACTCTACCGGTGTTGTTACTCCACCACTACTATTACTCCTTAAAAATTTTCCAAGTGTCAGATGATGTTACTCTGTCGGTGTTGTTACTCCGCCAATGCTATTACTCTGCCACTGCTGTTACTCCTGAAAATTTTTCTAAGTGTTGGATGTTGTTACTCTACCATTGTTGTTATTCCGCTACTGCTGTTACTCCACCACAGTTGTTACTCCTAAAAAAGTTTCTAAGTGTCAGATGTTGTTACTCTGCCAATGCTGTTACTCCATCGCTGCTATTACTCCACCGGTTACACTACCATTACTCCACCACCAGGTAGGTCGCCAAGTACGTCTCCTTTGACTTTTATGGATTCAATTAAAATATTCCATCGACGAGAAATTTATGTGCCATGGACGGCTACATTTAAGGTGGGGGGGTGTTGTCATAAGTCAACGACAACGTATTTAAAAACCACAATAATGGCATATCATATATCATTACTAAATCTTGTGTGAATGGTACACCCATAAACCTTGTCATTTCGTTTAATCATTTCAATGCATTGGAATTTGAATTACATAAAGTCGATAACTAATCAGTATTTTCCAATTCATACGAATTAATTACCATAAATTTAGTTTTATTTTTATTTATTTATTTATTTAATTTATTTAAAAAAATTATATTTATTTATTTATCTATTTTTTTTTATTTTAACTAACTTTTATCTTAACAACATAGTATTAAAATTTTTTAATTAAAAAGATATATATAATAATAATAATAAATAATAAATAAATAAATTACTTTTTTAACTAACCATTAACACCAATTAAAATTATTTTATTTATTTTTAACTAATTTTTCATTAAAAAATTAAAATTTTTACCTTGGTCCTAAAGTCAAAATTAGCCATTGTCAAATTAGCCGTTGGAGACTCTGCTCAGACTATTTAACATGCTAAGATGGATCTGTTTCTTCAACTTTTCCTGACGATGAACCACACTAGTTGGTTCAAAACGCGTCGACAAATGAATTCTTATGTGATTTATGCTGAAGAATCTCTCAAAAATTTGATATGGATCACTGAAGCCTCAATTCTATAATTATTTCATCGCACTTACCATGATTCGCCATAATCCTTTGCGTTTTTCGAAAAATCATCAGCTGCTTTCACCGCCTTTTTACCCCGCGTTCCACCATGTTGTTACCATCACTATTAATTTGGTTGGTGTTCCTCTCTCCCAACAGTCGACTACGTCCAAGTGCTGTTACTGTTTCTATAATGGGTGGGTTGGTTGTGCGTCATGAGCTGGAGGATGCCACCATGGTTCGCAACAATAGAGAGGTGTGGTATATTTTTGTCAATGTAGGCTAGGACGTATACTTTAATGAGGGGATTACAATGGAATTTACACTCAATTTGAATGTGAAATGCTCTTGGGTCAGAGGGATAGAAATCCTTGTCACGGAGGAAGTTATTACAAAAGTCAGTGGATTGCCTCAGCAAGGACATAGCTAGTTTTCACGAAAAACTTCCCTCCCAGAGTTCCCAGAATTGATTTTACAGGCTGGTGAGAGCGTCGTTCAAAAAGACCAGGGGTATGATCAAAATTATTTGCCGCATCCATGGGGCAATGTAGCAGGTTTTGTTATGAAATACATAACTTTCGAAGGACGGTTCACCACTGTGTTCAAGTATCATTTCAGGGTGTTAGCTTGTCTTCGATTTCCACAAGCAGAAGTATTTTCTTTGAACATGCCCTTCATTTTTCTAAAAAGCCTCCAATTGATGGCACAGTCTACTCAACATTTGTGACAGAGTTTAGTAGTCATCACCAATCACGGGCTGGTTCAATTGCTGGTCATGCATGTATTGACCCAAGTTCAAATTCCTTGGGAAATATTTCAAGAATCTACAGAAGAGGAAGTAGCAACCACTATAGTTGCTAAAGAAGAAGAGCTGGAGAGAATGGAGGAGGAACCAGCAGAGGAAGAATATGTAGACTAAGAAGAGCCTAAAGAGATGGAAATGGAAGAAGAAGAACCAGATCAAGGAAAGGAGCTTGAAGTGGAAGAAACAATCAGTGCTACAGCCGAGGCTGTTACACAAGAACCAACCTTGACTGTGGAGCCAATGGAAGAGGAAGAACCAGAGTAAGAAAATCTTGAAACATCAAAGACAGTCAATGCTACAACCGAGGTTATTACACAAGAACCAACCTTGACTATGGAACCAATGGAGGAGGAAATCATGGACATGATGGATGGGATTGATACGGTGATACAAGAATCCACTTTCATTAATGGAGTGCAAGGGGAAGCAATGCCAACATCACCTGTTCAGGAAGCGTTGAATATGGGTGGTGGTGCCACACAAGAACCACCACTAGCCCATTCGGTCTTGGAAAATTTGGAAAGAACGAGCCTTGAGGTTGACACTACCACACAAGAACTAGTGTCAACCGTGGGATAGGAGCAAACACAGGAGGGAGCCTCGAACCGGAGTATAATTGTTGTCGATGAAGGGAAGGAACTATAGGTAATAGACAGGGTTGGTATAGACCAGGAATAGAACATCTTCCATTCTCCTTTTAGTGCCACCATACCAAGAGGAGTGAGAGTGTCTCGTTCTCCCCGACACTGAGAAAAGGAGGTTGTTGTCCCTCCCATTTTGAAGTTTGATGGTTCGATAAAGGGTTCAACCGCTGCTATTTTGTTGGCTACTGATTCTCAACAAGGTCATTCCAAAGAACAGATTGAGGAGGAAAACCTTGTAGAAGAACAAGAACAATGAATAGATGAAGAAGGTGTTGTTCAGGCGACATATGTCCTGGAGTCCAAAAGGGAGGAAGAAACAAATGCTCCTGAGAAAGGGGAACCAAGTAAGGGAAGCCCGGTAGATGAATTGGTGGATACACCTCCGAGTAATCCACCACCTTCTGGACCAGCTGTAGGGCCAGCTGAATTGATTGTTAAGGAGGAAGAAGCGAATGCTTATGAGAAAGGGGAATCGAGGAAGGAAAGGTCAGTAGATGGACCAATGGATACTCCTCTAGGTAATCCACCACATGCTGGACTAGCTGCAAGGCCAAAGGAATTGATTGTTAAGCAAGATTGGATAGAATTGTGTGAGCAAAGGAGGCCACCCTTTAAAAAGAAATATCAGCTACAGTTCAGAGACACGATGCGGTTGAAAACAAATTTTGAAGGCTGAGAATACAAGTGCATCAACTCAAGTAGCATGTAAGAAAGTATAAATGGTGGGCTAAGAAGCCTAAGGTTATGGTGGCTGAAGCAGCAACACAGATAGACGATGTGCCTACTACCTCTGCGACCACCCAAACGGATTCTATCAAAAAATTTTCGAAGGCTGTGAATTCTCTTTAATAGCCAAGATTAAAACTTGGAAATCTGTTGTGGCCCATTACCAGAATGAGGTGAAAAGGTTCCAAGAACAATCTTCCCATACTATCTTTGAGTATATAGAATGAGTGGACATATTACAACTAAGGTATGCAAAGCAGCAGCTCACAGTAGAAAGGTTGGAAGGACAATTGCTGGAACTGAAGATAGACAAAGAAAAAATGTTTAACTTGGCACAACAGGTAATGGCATGTCACTCTCTTGCTTCTAGTTATGCCTTGTTCCTAAATGAGAAATTTCTTTTCTTGTGTTTGGAAAGTATTAAGAAGGAGGTTAAACACGAGATCGAGGATTTCGTATAGTTCCTCCATATACTGAGAACCCATGACATGATAACCCAACATCTGATGTGTGAGATTTATTTGCATGGATACCTCTTGTGCTTGGACAAAGAGTTTAACCCAGTCCCATATGTGGGGGACATTCATTTAAGGGCTCTTACCCCCTATACTATCAACTAGATAAAATGGTAGAAGGCTTCTAATATGTTTCAATTGAATCAAAGTATGAAGTCTCTTATGATAAGAGGGGAGCACGAATGGTCCATGACTATGTATAATGAGCACACCACCTTTTTAGAGATTGAGGGAAATAAAGAACGGATTCTGAGGACACATATGTGGTGTATTGACCTTTGTGTCAAACAAATAATCACGTTTCAAGATGAGGCCCTTGATAGTTGTCAGAAGAGGTGGATGATGTCACCTAAAGTTGTCTGGAACAGGGAACCTTTTGGGCACTAAATTTTACGAGCACTAAGTCAGGTGCTGAGATATGTCGCATGCATCCAAACATGCGGGATCTGGTGGATGGGACTCCAGTTTAAGTTCCCAATCATTTGGTTGCCAGCAGAGCACTATACCCCAGCATACAATGTACCAAATGATTGGTGGAAGGATGTTCTTCTCATAGAAGGATACAAGCCCCCACGAATAGACATGGCAGATGAGTATGATATCTCCCAACTCCACTTTGACCACAACCGTTCTAATCCACGCATGCGAAAGCGGTGAGATGCATGAGGACATGTAGGAGACTAGTTGGGGGGAGATGTTGGGCACCAAATCTGCCTATCTTTTCCTTACATTTTCACCTATCCTTTCATCCTTTTTGCACCAATGATATGAATTAATTGTGATAAACTTACAAGGTAACCCTCGCTTCTAACTTCTCTTGGAATATTTAATTAATTAAGTAAGGCCACGGGGTGTTGCTTATGCGAACTACTAAACTTTGCTATTTCCACAAATTTTGATGAACATGTATCGCATGCATAGCTCACAACAGTAGTCCCATGTTTACAACAACTGTTCGGCAATGTTGCAACATCATAACCAACTCTCAGCTGCTCCCGGGCTTATTTTGGATCTTTATTGTTCTCTCTCTCTCTCTCGGTAATTAGTTGTTGTTCTAACAGTTATATATTTTTGGGCATTAGTTGCTAGATTTGGGGAATATGTCTTTCCCATGTATTTGTATAAAAGGGGGTTTTATTCCTGTGCGAGGGGGTAGCCATACAAATACAAACATTGTAATAGTTTCTTATATATTAATTGAATGCGAGAAAGTTTGATGTTCTCTTCTTAGCTGTGAGTTAATGTAGCCCTGATCAGAGAGCTAGGCCCACTCTTCTGGTCAGGTGATGTGTATTTTCTTTCTGTGTGTTGTTTCTGTTGTTGTGTGTTAATTTCTTATCACTGTTACAACTCTTTAATTAATTGTTGTGGATGCCTTTTCAAGTTTTACAATTTATTTCTAATTACTGTTACATTGATGCCTTGATTCTTTAGTTGTGAATCCTTGGTTTATGTTAGATTGTAATCTTACCCCTGCATATACCTTGCGTGTTACCTTGAAAATTGTACAGACCTGGATTGATGAATTAATGTGGAAAATGGTGGAATAATTTATTCACACTTAGATACCAACAGTTACTATCGCGTGTTCATAAAAAAAAAATTCACAAATTGTTGCGCCTTTGTATGGTTATAGGAAATGTTGACTTTAAATGGTCTAATAAATGTGACACAACTTTTACAAATTTGAAGAAATTAGTTTCGATGACACCAATATTGTGTGGACCCAACTGGGAGCTACCCTTACATATCTTCATAGACGCATCAGATGCAACAATAGGTGTTGTCCTCGGCCAAGAAGAGGACATAAAGCCTTATGCTATTTACTATATCAGCAAAAATCTTACTACTGCTAAACTTAATTATACAGTAACTGAAAAGGAATTTCTAGTTGTCATTTATGCCATAAACAAAAAAATGTAAACTTTAAAACAAGAACTATAAACTCAAAATGGGAATTGTGGCAAAGAAACTCCAAAAAGACATAAAAAACAATGCAAAAAATGAAAAGTGTGTATACTGGAATGATGGTTTTTTTTTAGCGTCAATTTTGAACATGTTTTAAAAATGGTAGTGAAAATGAATTTTTTGTGCAAAAATTGTATTTACAACAACATCATAAACCAATACTTACAAAATTGCCCAAGTCACATGGCAAGATTAAATATCAGTTATCATTATCATTGTATGACATGACAGAGGAATCTACAAAGTTGTGTAAACAAATTATAAATGACATTGCACAAGATATAGTAAGTATTGTTATTTATATTTGTTTTGTGTTATTGTAACTGTCTCATTATATTTTTATAATTTAGTTTTTATTGACATATGTTATTTTGTTTGACATAATTTTATTGAAAATATTTCAATTATGTTGGGAGACATTCATTTCATAGAGCAAGATATTATGAATGTTGTCAACAGTTTCTACTCAGGGTCAAAAGAAGATATGGAAAACAAGCAAAAAGTAGTAATTCATGATGCTACAAAACTACATCCATGGGATAAAAAAAAATGTCTTTAGTGATAGATCTAGCAAAGGTAGATAGGTTACTTTTGAAGATGAGGAAGTTGAAATTGACACTGAAGAATATGTTTCCATTACTGAGGATGCCATTAGAACTAGATGTTAGAAAGGAGAAGAGCCATAAAAGAACAAAAATAACAATTCCCAGGAATGTCTCTATTCTAGTTAACGATGAGAATGTTAGGAGGACGAAAATTAAATTTGAACATTCTCAATTAGTCATTGTCAACAATGAAGATCCTAGTGAAAATTCAAAAGAAAGTACGGAAATCATTACACTAGGAGCTTATTTAGAGGATGGAATTATTAAAACAAAACAAAATGTCATTTGACATAACTTGACAAAGACAAACTTAATTGAGGGTGGTCATACATTTCAGCTTAATGTAAGACAAATCTATAAGCCAAGTGAAGGATAATTTAAATATCAAATCAGAAAGCCGCACCACCTGCATGTTCACAACTTGAAGACATTGATGAGGTACAATCCATATGTTCATGTGGTTAATTATGTGCTTCTTGTTGATTGAGTTCAAGTTCCCAACAAAGAAGCATTTGATAAGTTAAAATATTTTGAATAAAATTATTATGTGCTTGGGGAGAACCATTTTGTAGAAGCTCAAAAGAAATTGATGGGGAAATATCCCAATAACCCACGTTTTGAAACAATGAAATGTATCATTTATGTTGGTTTATCAGATACAGAAGAAAACTTATTGGCAATGGGAACATAATTCAAATAATGAATATAGGATGTTTATGACTTTCATCAAAAGGGTTAGATTTATTCATAATGAATTTGAAAAAAAATGTGGTGGGGATAAGATAAATGTTACTATAGAATTCCAAAAGGAATGTTGTATGGAAATAGGTTATCCAATTGAGGACAAAATCAGTTCAAAAGGTGGCAGAGTAAATACTGATATATTTAGAACTATTGATAGTATTTTACATTTGGCATTTAGAACTGGAGAGATATGGGAATTGATTAATGAGATTTTTTGCATGTGGGAGAACATTGGCATTAAAAACCAGAAGGTCAAAAGGTCTAAACCATTGATATGTAGCAACAGTAAATCAGGTCTTGACATGAAATAGCTTCCAAAAGATATGACTATGACACCTTGGAGAGCATTGAAAGGAGTGAAGGATGAAAAAATTGTCAAAGCAATATTATCTCATGTGAAGTCGAGGGAATTATCATTAGAGGAAATGTCTGAGGAATTTCAAAAGTAAGTTCGTTGAATTATTTTTACTTATTTCTAGATTATAATTTTCTTTTAAATATAACATATTGTTCTTGGTAGTATTTGTTATACATATCATTATATTAACATTTTTTACTTTATCTTTGTAGTCACAAATTTTACATGAAAATTCAAGAAAAAATGGTTAAATTGTTGAATGAAGATAGTTGGGATGATGTTGTACGCAACTATCTAGATTCAAGTTCTACATCAACACTATTTTTTTTTATCTTGCATTTAGAAAGGTATGTCGATTTATACATTCATTTTTATTCATCTGCATACTACTTTTATTTTATAACTTATACATATATTTTTTTATTTTATTAAAGATGAGGACGGATGCAAACGGAGCACCAGATAGTTTCCGAACCTTTATTGAAAAAATTAAGATCAAAAGACTGAAGAAGCAATGTCCTAGGAATGTTGAACTTGATCCAACTCTTACTCATTTCATTTGGAATGGGCTTGAAACTATTCAATATCAAGTAATACAAGGCGACTATGAAGACATTGCTAAACTCATACTTAAAATGGAATACGCCCTAGTTATTGCAGATATTCCACATGGTTTCGATATTCCAAACATTGACTATGATAGCGACCCTTATACTTATCAAGCTGTTAGTAAAGTGGTTGTGGGATTTCTAAAAGTCGCATCATCACCATTATGGAGATTTGAGACATTTCATTTAGGCACACAATTGTCAATGTTATTGTCAAGCTTCAAGGGGAAAAAAACTCAAGGATGTAGCTTACATGGTAAGATGTTGAAAATGTATATTTGATTGATGTTAAAAACTTCTTTTATGTACAAGTTAATTGAACTCTTACTATTTCATGTTACAGGAAAAAGTCAGGTATTAAGATTTCTTTTAATAGTCACCTTAGTGTACCAACAATAGGTACCTAAATAAATTGTACTAACCAGAGAGTAGAGTTACAAGATTGGAACCGCAACAATGGGTTGCGGGAGTGAAAAGGGTAGGGCTTTTGAACATGTTAAATGTGTGCGGAAGCTCCTCGCACTGGTACATGATGGTTGCATTTGGTTAGGTACAAGGATTCTGATTGATGAGATGCTCATTAGGATAATAACAACACTGCCATATTAAGGTAAGTACCCTACAAATGAATTTGTGGGTAAAAACAAAGACAAGGAGATGGCCCAGATGATGAAGGAAAAGTTTGGATTAGTGAAGAAATCCTACGAATATGAGATAAAATATAATAGATGATCAAGGTGTGTGCTTCGCCGCACATATCTTAGTGGGTTATATCATGCGGAAGTGCAGGGCCAATGAGGTGCCTACAACAGTTGTTTCATTGGATGAGTAGTGCAAGAAAGGAGTCCAGTTCAACTGGGCTTCTTATCTATGTAAATATTTTTTGATAGATTGCAGGAAGGCACAGGAAGAAGGAAAGACCTTCCACTATTCCTGGATGCTAATCCTTATTGTGCTTGTTGCATGGAAGGCGCCAAAGTATTCTAAATTTCTCACTGTTGAGGTATATGTATGTGAAGTAATGAGGTATTCCTCGCTCTGGTTTACAAAGGAGTTGACATGCACAACAGAAAAAAGAAAAAATAAAATATATATATATATATATATATATATTTTTAATTTTAATTTTAATTTTTTAATTTTATAATTATATATAATTATATATATATATTATATATATATATATTATATATATTTTATATATGTGATGGTGATGGATCTACATATGGTGGTGAATTAGTATCCCAGACTGTCACTGAGTGTGTATAAACAATATTGTCATATTGCGGATTTCAAGGCAGATTTTCATAGGGCATATGTGAAAGCGATGAAGGACCCGACAAAGACATGGCATCCATTTCCATACCTGGTAATAGAAGATGATCTCCTCATGGTAGTGCAGGAATGGCCGAAAGAAAGGATGACTCCATCTAGTCGAGCGGTTAGAACAGTTGGATTAGAAAAGGGTACCTCACAGGGTGGGGGTATGAGTAGAAAAGATGTTGATGAAGAAAAAAAGGAAACAAGGTGAGGACAGGAACACAAAGAACACGTTAGAGATTCACCCTTTGTGGTGAAAATGCGGCCAAGAAATAAGAAGAAGGTGGATAAGGGTAAGGGAGAAGTGTTGCTCATCCTCACTGATGGCGACATCGACAAGATAGTGGAAAAGATTGAGGAGATCAACACAGAAACCTAGGAAAATATTTATGATTGTTGAAAATATATCTTGGCTAAGGTGTAGTAGGTCATCGCGGAGTAGGTGGTGTTTCCATAGGAAATGAGGCAACTAGAGCAGGTAACCCAACCGTTGCAACTAGAACAAAGACTGGAAACAACTTTTGGAGTTAGGATGTTACATGTGTCAATTGGAGCACTGAAGTTTGAAGTAAAAATAGACAAAGAGTGATGATATAAATCATGGCATAGTTTCCAGATGAATGTCACTGCACTACCCCTCTAGATGTTGCATGAATTTCACCAAGGTATCCCCGTAGAATTACAGGAATGAGGGCAGCGTATGTCATTGTTAAAATCAAAGGTGGAGTCAGAAAAAGAATCGATGAAGAAGGAACTAGAGAAATTGTACAAGGATAGAGAGGAAGAAAGGCAACAATGAGGATAATTAGAGAAGGCCATTCTTGAGACCTGCAACACAGTTCCAAACATGAAGGTCCATGAGGATGAAGCACTAGTAGAAAAGGTCACGAAGCTCACCATCGCGATCAAGGACTCAAAGGATGCTATAACTAAGTTGAAATTTGAATATGAAGTGTAGATAGCAGAGCTGTGAATAAGTTTGCAACCAGTTACACCACTAGAGGTTCAGGAGAAGAGACAAAGAGACCTCAGTGCAACATTGAAAGGCATATCTGATACGGTGGCAGATTGTGGAAAACTACTTGATGATACGATGGAGATTTGGACCTCACTACAAGAGGATCCAAATGTGTTGAAGATTGAGGAGAAACTACTGGCCAAGCAGAAGCAGTGCAATGAGGTCCTGGCAGCTATGAAGACCTTACCAGTCTTGCAGAGGCTTACTGGCTGTTAGTGTAAGTATCTGCATTCTTCCATCAGGGATCAAATTTTCTCTTTGCATTTTCATTTTAGGGGTTCATACTGAAAATTATTACATCATTTCATTATGTCATGTCAAAATGATCCACTGATGGTTGTCTTCTCTTCAGAAAATATAATTTCTCCCTCATAGAGTATACTTTCTAACCCTTCTTTAGGTTGTCTTCAGTTATGGTTTCATGGTCAATTTGCAATCATGCTTTCATTAGGCCATAGGGCATGTTTCATTAGGTCTTAAGGTTTCATTAACAAGGTCAAGAGCATGATTTAAAAGTGTAAATAAAGGGCAACAAGGGTATGAGGAGGATAAATAAGTCAAGTATGATGGCTAGTAAGTCATAGCCACTATATAATTATCTTTTAAACTAAGTGTATTTTGAGTTAATTTGTATTTCTTATGTAATTTTAAGTTACATTATGTAATAAATGATCCTGGTTGCACCAAAGCATCTCTCTTTGATGAAAGACAAAGAAACACTGCAAAAATCAGTTCAAGTTGAGCGTTATCCACCTCAAAAGAAACAAAGAAGGAAAGGAATTAAAAACAAAGTTTTGAAAAAGGTCAAGAAACATTAGAAAGTGGGCTTTTCAAGTGAAAAATCAAAATTTACTCCTATATAAGGTCTCACATTTCATTTTCAAGTTCATCATTCTCATTTGGCAAGCAAGGAGTCAAAAACTAAAGAAAAGAGGAAAGGTTGAGTGAGTTTTGGGCAAAGGAGAAGTGGCGTTGCGCTTCTAGAGGTTGGCGATGCACGTTTGGAGCAGTGGTGAAGTGGCTATGTGCTTCTATAGTTTGGTGCTACGTGTTTCAGGCCGGAGAGTTGGCGCTGCACGTCTGGTCCTAGTGGTGTTGTGCCTCTGTGAGTTGGCGCTGTGCATTGAGAAGAAGGACCAGAAAGGCCTCAAACTTCATAAAAAATTCCCAAGGCGCCCTCTCTTCCTTCATACAAGTAAGTTTTCCTCCCATACTACATTGTTGGTTTGCAATCAAACTTTTAAACATAATTCCCCATGGAAACTGTGAATCCCTAAATTATCCCTTGGTTATGCCTAAACCCTAAACCCTAATTATTCCTCCTATCACCTATCACTAAAAATCTAAACTCTTTCCCTATATCATTCCATAAAATCCACATCCATTTATCCCTATTCCTAAACAACAATATCTCAAACAAACCAAGCCCTCCGTCTCATTTTTATGACTCATACCCTCCCCTTCATTTTCAGAGCTCACCGAACACCTCACAAGGTCATCTCCCATTCCCTTATTCCTAATCTCTCTTGCTCACTTCCTTCATACAAGAGTGCACAGCCTCAAAATTTGAAAACATGGATAGAGAAGACAAAGACTATGAGGAGGAGGAAAACATCGGTAGTGACAGTTCAACAGATAGACCTAGGCATGAGAGAAAACCACACAAGGGAGGTAGAATTATCAAGAAAGAGCCATCAAACCTCAGAGAATTGTATGCCTCTCAGTTGGTTGTCACTTTTTTCATACATCTTGGGTGCTATAAGTTCTGTGAGTAGGTAGAGAGACTTCAACACCACCCTAAGCTCACCAGGATTTTTGTAGCCAATCTTCGGGACAACAAGGCGACTCTTGCTAAGGTGACATTCACAGTGTCACCCTCCATCATTGTAGATGCAACCAGGATTCTAAATGTAGGTGAGAATTGGTACAA
>APFE030046922.1:10493-29734 GCA_000404065.3 Pinus taeda | reverse complement strand
AATAGACATAGTCTAAAAATAGACTTGCGCCAAAAATAGCCTGCGGGCCCACTTAGTGAAGGTGACTCTTTTCACTAAGCTCCATCATCTTGTTGCAATCTCAACATGTTCTTATACACTTCTCTGTCCTCTTTCGCCTGGCTGTGGCAAAGTTCTCTTAGGTTGCTTTGCGACATAGCGAGCCAATCCATCGTAACTCTGTTATCCTTACAGCTGACACCTTGGTTGGCTATGATGTCCACCAATTTGTTGGCCTTTCTACGCACATGGACGAATCTAAGTGTGCGTAGTCCCTGAAGATGTCCCTGTATTTTATGGAGAACCCAAATTAATCTCCAATGTTTTGTAACTTTTTCTGGCCCTGTTCCATGACTAATTCTCTTGGCCACATTGATGACTAACTCTGAATCAGCTTCTATTATCACATTTTGGCGGTTGCCCTGTTTCAGAAATTCTAAGCATTACTCCAAAGCCATTAATTCCGCCATGTTGTTGGTGGATTTTCCTAAATGACCATGGAAGAGGGAGATAATGCTTCTGGTTTCATCCCGAAGAACTCCTCCAAAGCCTGCCATTCTCGAGTTACCTTTTGAAGCTCCATCGATGTTATACTTCAAAAAACCTTCCTGGGGAGGATTCCAAAATTCTTTAACCGTTTCCTTCATGATTGTTTCCCTGTCTAGACTTTGTGGAATGAGCCCCTGCATGCCTAACTGCCAGAGAATTCTTAACTCTGCTTCTGAGGGAGGATTTTTGGGGAGATCCCTTACTATGGTGCCTACTGTCTCCTTAAGCTATTTCAAAATCTGCTCCAACAGGGGAAGAGAGGAATTCTTCTCTTCTTTGAAGATTCTTTTATTTCTTTCTTTTCGCACATTCCATATAATGAAACTTGGAAAAAGAGCCCGGGCAGAGTTAAGAACTTCATAATCTGAAAAATTACTCCTCCAATTGTTTAGGGTGTTAGTGATGCTTTCTTTGTCTCTATCGAACTGATTGAAGATGGTGGCAAAAATATCCCATAACCTGGAGGTGAAAATGCAGCTATTGAGAAGATGTTCCATAGTCTCCTCTTGGGCTTCACAGAGCAGGCATCTGGAGGGTCCCAGCATACCCCTCTTTCTAATATTATCCCAGGTTAAGATTTTCCTGTGGTGAACCAGCCATATAAAGAGTTTGATCTTCATCCAGCCTTTGTGCCTCCATAGCTTCTGCCAAGTTCTATTTGGAGCTTGGGATTCCAGCCCAAGGAGAATACCTTTTGCTTCCTTAATATGAAAGTTGCCCTCTTTGTTGTTACCCCATCTTAGTTGATCCTGCCCTTCACTAAATAAAATCATCCTCTGATCCAACATCCTCTTAAGGTTCTCTGCTCTACTATTGATGGTTCTGTCCTCTCTGCCATCTATTTTTCTCCAGGTTCTCCATTTTCCTGTATTGTGAGAATGCACTCAAAAGTCCTTAACCTTTACTAATCCTTGGTTGTTTGTCTCATGCTTAAGGCCCAAAAATTCCTCTTTCAAAAGTGTTGGTTCTTGTTGCCATTTGTCCTCCCAGAATAGTGCCAAATCTCCCTCTCTGATTTCCCAAAAAATGTTTCTTTGAACCACCCCTCTATTCTCCCAGGCCTTGTTCCATATGGGAGAGCCATTCATGTTTCCAGACATTCTTATGATATCAGAAGAAGGCCAAGTGTTGGCATATTTTTCCTTCCAGATGATTGCCCATGGAGCCTTAGGATCCTTAACCCACTGCCACCAAAGTTTGGCCCCTAGAACCTTACTGAGAATCTCTAGATCATCCAATCCTAGGCCTCCTTGGTTCTTGGGTTTACAAATCTTTTCCCATGTGACTAAAGCCCATTTTTTCCTTGTTTCCTCTTTGCCCCAAAGAAAATATCTCTGAATATTTATAAATTCCTGTAAGACTCCTTTTAAAGCTGGGAGAGCTAATAGCATAAAGATCGGGATAGCTTGGAGCACTGCCTTTGTAAGAACCAGTCTACCAGCCAAATTTAAAGACGTGATTGTCCATTTCCTGACCTTATCTTGCATCTTAATGATTAATGGTTCCCAAATGCTCTTATGCAAAGGTTTAGCCATTAGAGGAACTCCCAAATACTAAGAGGAGAGGGATTCTCTTTGAAAGCTAAGAATTCTGGAGACATTTCTCTGAATGGCAATATGGGTGTTAAAGAAAAATATTTTTGATTTGGAAAGATTGACTTCCATACCTGTTGCAATAGCAAATTCATTCAAAATTTGTTTGTATGCTAGCGCTTCCTTGACTATGGGAATTCCCTGTAACATGGTATCATCTACAAACTGTTGATGATTCAGAACTTGACCATTCTCTTATAGTTGGAGTCCTTGAATTTTTCCCATTACTCTAGCATGCTTAATGGACCGTCCCAACCCTTCCATCATGAGGATGAAGAGAAAAGGAGAGAGTGGATCTCCCTGTCTGAGTCCCCTAGAAGGAAGAAAAATTTCAAAGGGAGAGCCATTAACTAAAATTGAAAAGTTGGAGGAAGTCACCGGGGCCATGACCCATCTGACCCAATTATGATCAAAACCAAATGCAGTAAGCACTTTCTTGATATATGTCCAATTCACTTTATCATATTATTTGGCTATGTCCAGTTGCATTATCATACCCGCTTTCCTTTTATTATTTAACAAGTGAACCACCTCATGAGCTTGAATGATGTTATCTAGAATTTGTCTACCTTCCACATAACCATATTGTTCCCCCGAAACCAGGGTAGGCAGCAAAGGTTTGAGTCTGTTGGCCACAACCTTGGAAATTATCTTGTAAACTACATTGCAAAGAGCGATGGGCCTGAATATCTCTAGCGTTTGAGAATTTTCCTGTTTTGGAATTAGGGAGATAAAGGAGGTATTGAGTGCTTTCAAAATAGTTCTATTCAGCCTAGAATCTTCCACTACCCTTAAAATATCCTTTTTGACAATATCCCAACAAGCTTTGAAGAAATCCACATTGAATCCATCCGGACCTGGAGCCTTTCCATTTTGCATTTCCTTGATGACCTCACTGACCTCCTTTTCAGTTACAGATCTGTTGAGATTACAGTTATCCTCTCTGGATACCAATTTAGGGATATGTTTAGTGAAGTCCTTGATGAAAGGTTCCCTTACTAAACTGTTTTCCTAGACAATACCTCGGAAGTGCTTAACTAACACTGCTTCTATCTCCTCATGGGATTGATGCATCTGCCCATCCTCATCCTTGATCGAAGAGATCCTGTTGTGAGTCCTATTTGCAATGGTGGATCTATGGAAAAATTTAGTGTTACACTCTCTTTCTTTTAGCCATTGAACTCTTGATTTTTGTTTCCAAAAAAATTCCTCTTGTTCACACAACTTTTCCCATTCTTGATGATATTTCTCTACTTGATCATTTTTTTTCTTATCAAAGCCTTCCTTGATCAAAGCTTGGTTGAGCTCCAAAATTTTATTTTCCACAGATTTCTTTCCTGCAAAAATATTACCAAATTCATTCTTGTTCCAAGCTTTTAGCTTTAGCTTGATGTGCTTTAATATTTTGTGTAGCAGGAACATTGTTGATCCCTGAATCTGCAAATCCTCCACCCACCACTTTTCAATGTTGTTGATGAATTCTAGGTGTGAAAGCCAAATATTTTCAAATCTGGAAGGTCTATTTCTTGGGGTACCTATGCCCTTGATCTCCATTTGAACCGGCCAGTGATCTGAGCCTCCAAAAGGAAGAATTCATGCTATTATTTCCTTGTCTAGAAGCATTAGATCCTCAAAGATCATGAATCTATCTAACTCGGAGGCTACATGGGAATCTCCTCCTCTTCTGTTTTTCCATGTGCAAAGGCCATTATTTGTTTCAATATCAACAAGCTTCATGTTTTTTGAAAAGATTTGGAAGGCTAAGGAATATTTATATAGAGCTCTTGTACCCCCTTTTTTCTCCGAGAGAGATCTAATCATATTGAAGTCCCCTCCTATGACCCAAGGTAATCCTGCATGTCTGACCCGGAGATCCACCAAGGAATCTATAAACTTGATTTTGTCATCTAACCTTTGAGGGCCATAAACATTTGTAACTAGATAAGTGTTCCTGTCTCCTACAGACTGTATAACCACTGATAAATAATTCCTTGATGCCTCTGCATCAATTATTCCAATTTTTTGGGGATTCCAGAGAGTGAGGATACCCCCTGCTGTATTTTCTGCTTTAACTTCTAGAAACTCAAATCTATTGAGCGATTTACTATGGATTTTCCTTAACTTTTGAATGGAGCATTTCGTTTCTTGGACATAAATTATATCCGGAGCTGCATGTTTCATTCTGTTATTCAACATTCTCTATTTTCTCTTGTTGCCTAGACCTCTAATATTCCAAGTTGTGAACTTCATAATTAAAGATTGGTAAAGGAGTAACTGGTTAGATCTTTCATCTTACCTGAGTCTACCATAAGCTTTCCACATTCCATCAATAGCTCGTTCTGCTTTTTCCTGCCTCTTTTTTTTCCCGGATTTCTCGATGCTAACCCTGGAGTCGTTTTTACAGCTTTCACCCCTTCATTACTCTGTCTTTCAATGTTGTTTACTCCCTCCAAACCCTTTTCCTGAGTTTTCCATAAGAATAACTGTTGTATTCGATTGAAATTTTCTTGTGGTAGTGATTCTACCCCGCCATTTGTTCCTTGAATCAAGAACCCTTCTAGATCCAGGTTTTCTCTGTCAAGAATCTCCTGTAGCTCATTGTCCTCCATTTCCATCTCACTCTGGGTCATATCCTAATCCATTTCCAGCTCTGATTCACTCATCATGATCCCTTTCTATTTTTCGTTTTCCTGTGTCTGATCACGTTCTTCTTCCTTCTCCTTCTTCTCATAACTTTCATTCATTACTTGATCTTCTATTGTTATTTCTTCATCTCTTCAAGAACTTGGAACCGATTTTGACTAACCTTGTGTCCTTCATTTTAGTGTTGCTTTGGCCCTTTTTTGCCACTTTTTCCTTTATGAACTACTTTGTGAAAGTTTTATGTGTCTTTCGTTGTGTTAGTTTTGCTTTTGTTCTCTTCTTTACTGAGGGGGCAGTCCCTTAAAATGCCCATGTTCATGGCATCTATGACATCTAAATGGAATATGCACGTAGTCGACTGTCTGCACCCATTCCTCATCAAAAACCTCCAAGATGACCTCATTCAGAAGAGCTCCGGATAGATCCATCTCCACACAAATCCTTGCAAGTAGGTATATTTCCCCTCCTTGTGGCTTCAAAAGCTTTGACAAATCATCCTAATTTATTGCCTATGGCAACTACCGATTTTGTTTGTCAATAATCAAGAGGTAGAGAATAGAGTCTTACCCAAACTGGGACTGAAGTAAAAGTTTCCCGCTCCAATACGAAGTTCATCATCCATGGCCGCATATAGAGCCCTGCTGCTGCATAGAAGTAGGGCCCGCCTTCAAACACTATGTCTTTATCTTCAATGTTGGTAAACACCACAGTAAAGAATCCCTTGGAACCCAAAAGAAGGTCAATGCTCCCCTTAGGTTTCCAGTGGTATCTGATCCATGTCTGTAAAGCTTTTTCAATGGGCCATAGCCCCATGAATTTGCATATGATTGCATAAGTCCGCATGTGATCCCTGTGCGCTTGCAGTGCTAGATCATTTAAAACTACTCTAGGAGTGATTTCAGCGTTGGGTTTGCACGGTCCCTTCTGATTTTTGTCTTTTGTTCCCTGTTTTTTGTCATTTTCCTCCTTGTCTTTTGTGCCATCATTCTCCTTCGTTTTGGTACTCTCTATTTCCTCTTCCATGTTTCTTCTTCCTTCCTCAGCATTACCTCTACCTTTTTCTGAAGGTTCCTTGCCCTTGTTGGCCACCACCTCCTTGTAGGAGGGAGTGGAGCTCCCTCCTCTACGTCCATCCATAGAGAAAAACATCTTCCGTAAACTGAAACCCTAGTCACCTTTGCTTCTCTCCACCTCCCCGACTAGTAATAACCACGTAAATCATAAACATTTTCATCCAAACCTTTAACGTTTCATTTAACATGTACGTTGTTGATGCCTTTAATCATACATTATAATATATATCATGTGCAATACAAACTTTACCAAATAGTCTGATAGCATGAAAGAAACGACCCTGGCCTTGTAAACATTGCGAATATAAGTCATACATAGGAAATATGAAATTGTGATCACCAAAAGTGTTTTGTAATGACCCAAAACCTTCGATGTTAAAGCACAACACATTTTGACCATAAGATCATGTAATATATATGCAATAACTTTGTTAGACGTTAGATTTTTGACAATGAAGCATGCATAGGTTAAATGATGGTCATGAAATTATAAGCCTTGATTTTTATATGCTTCAAGGTACAACATAAATATGTGTTATGGCTTTCTTTCTATTTGTCACACTCGTATCAGATTCCTTGCCTCATCCTAAACATGGTCACAATCTAAATGTAAAAGAAATTTTGAAAGACATGTTGCTCAAATATTATTACACAGGATAAAAAGTTTTCTTAAGGTAGGGTTTCACCTACTAGTTTAATTTTTCATTATACATATTTATTTGAGATTTGAATTTAATTTACTTGTTAAGGGAATGGGGAAGACACTCGCAATGGCTTGTGAAATTCAATTATTGACATGCATCAACACCATGGAGATGTAGATCAACATGCAAAACTTGAAGAAGAACAATCAAAGCACTTGAATTTTGAAGAGAGAATATTGAGGGTTCTAGAAAGAAAAAATGATGGGATCAAAATGGAAGTTTCAGAGTATGTAGTTAGTCTTAAACCAGAGGAGTTAATAGATTGGTTGAATAAGATAGAAAAAAATGAATGGAATTGTATGATAGAGGAAAATACAGTAAAATTCACATGCACCAAGTTGAAAGGTCATGTGATGATCTAGTGGGATCATTTGCGGAAAGAAAGAACAAAAAAGGGTAAAGATGGAATTAGGACCTGGAATAAGATGGAGAAGTTGAAAGAGAAATTTCTTCCTCTCGACTACACACAAATCCTTTTTCATAGATTTTGTAACTTGAAACAAACCTTGTGTACTGTGGAATATCTTATGAAGGAGTTTTACGAATTGTCCATTTGTGTGGATCACCAAGAAATTGATGAGAAACTAGCTACGAAGTAAGTGAACTGTCTAAAATTTTCTATTAAATATTAATTGAGCATGCATAGGGTTAGGAACATGGAAGAGGCATACCAGTTAGCCTTAAAGGCCGAGGAAAAACAAAACCAATAATACTTTTAAAGGAATAGAGGAGCAAGGAGAGGTGCATCGTCTCCATTGCGAGGTGGTTCAAACTATATTAGAGTAGAATCATCCCAAGGAGTAAATAAATCACAAATTACTCGACAAAATAACCTAAACCAACAAATAGGAAGATGATTTCAGAAGGGTAGAGGTTATAATGGTAGTAAAGGATTGGGAAACTAGCGAAGACTCATTGTTTGTTTTAGGTGTGTTGAAGAGGGTCATAGAGCATTTGAATTCCCAAATTATAGCATGCAAGAGAAAAAATAAGGAGTAGCATAAGATTGAACTTGGCCAAGCAAAGAATGAAGCAAGAGCTAAATCTCAAATTCCACTAGATGTGGGGGATAATCTCATGATGAGGAGAGCAATGGCTGAGTAGCAGCGATGAAGATTCTTGGCTTCAAACGAATATCTTTCGAACTAGGTTCACTTTGGGAGGAAAGGTATGTCAAGTTATTGTTGATAATGGTAGTTGTGGGAATATGGTTACTAGAGAGATGATAATAAAGTGAACCTACACTATGATAGGCATCACCATCCTTATTGAATTGCATGATTTAAAAAGGGGAATGAAATCATTATTGACAAAAGGTGTTTGGTCGAGTTTTCTCTAGGCAAGACTTACAAAGATGAAATATGGTGTGATGTCATCCCAATGGATGCACCGTATGTTGTTGGGGAGGCCATGGAAATATGAAAAGAAAATCATTCATGATGGTGAGAAAAATACATATACATTTTGAAAGGATGAATCTAAAGTCATCTTACTACCCCTTGAGGATGAAGGGAAAGCTTAGAATATTTGTCTGAAATACAACTTGTTAAGGAAATGAAGGTAACAAGATTATGGTATGTGTTAATAATGCAGAGAGGAGAAGGAGAAGACATACCAATACCTATTGAAGTTACAAAGGTACTAGAAGAATATGTTGATGCTATATCAAATCAGTTACCTAATGGTGTTCCACCAAAGTGGGATATTCAACATCACATTGATCTAATTCCAAGAGTCTTGCATGTCATTTCGGGATATGTTCCTATTGTAGGAGTTGTAGTTGCAAGTCACATGGATGGTGATAGATTTGATTTCATAAGATAAATTGATATTGGTAAAGCAGTATTAGAGTTAGCTTCCAAGAGCAACCTTAAGCAAGTGACATTGGAACTTAGAGGGAAGTCCCCTTTTATTGTATGTGAAGTAATGTCGATCAGGTCATGGAGCTTGCTCTCTTCACCTTATTTTTCAATCAAGGTCAATGTTGTTGTGTTGGGTCACGAACCCTTGTACATTATAGTATCCATGATGAATTAGTAAAAAAAGCAAAAGCATGGTGTTTAAGTCTTGTTGTCAATGATCCTTTTACAAAAGGTGGAGCAAGGTCCTCAAATTGACCAAGATCATTTTAACAAGGTTGTGTTATATCAAGGTTGGAAGAGAGAGTGGTGCAAAACATGTAATAGGGGGGACCAAATTGGTACCAAGGGCTTCTATATTATGCCTACCATTTTCTCAGAAGTTTATGATGACATGGCCAATTTGTCACACAAGGCTTCTCATCAAGAAGCAAAGATCGTGATGTTTGGTTGTGTTCAAGATCTACTAGAGAAAACTAGTGTTGATGCTTGTGAAAAATAAGTGTCCTAGTCGTGAATTGCAATGTGTGTAATCTAATTCCATCGTTATCATCAATGATTGTGAATAAATTTTGGTTTCACAACATCAAAACTTATAATCTCGGTTGAATGGGATGCAACACCAACCTCATATCATTGGATCTAGCCACGAGTTGTCTATTTTTTGCCATTAGGGGGACTTATGCAATTTCCTTGAGCATAGAGAATATCATAGAGAATTGGTATTTCAGAAACTATGAGCCAATGCTAGTCTCCAATATTTCATTCAAAATGAGATGTGAGGTTGTGCTTTTGTCCAACAAAAGAAGTGATATTCATCAGGATAAATACAGATTGCTTGTAAAGTTTTGAAGATGTTCTATGCTAAGAGCAATTTCACTTTTCTCACAGCAATCATACAAGTAGTAAAACGGTCAACCCTTTGACCTCGATTTTTGTGCCAGGTAGTATGTTCGTTTCGGCGGTCAACAGGATGCTTCAACTAGCAAAGTCTCCTGTTGACCGCCGAAATCAAGCTGAAAACTTGTGGAAGGTTCGATTTTTGAAGGCCGTACTACCTGGCACAAAAATCGAGGTCAAAGGGTTGACCGTTTTACTACTTGTATGATTGCTGTGAGAAAAGTGAAATTGCTCTTAGCATAGAACATCTACAAAACTTTACATTGCTTCATGTCATTAGAACACACAGGGTAGGCATGAGCGACATGGCCTACAATGCCAACATGCACAAATTGGGTCCACTAGTTCTTGCCTACTATGAGTAAATTATGTATCTCGCTAACAGTTTCTTGGTCAAAAAGACCCTAGTGAAAGGGAGAGCTAAAGAATGTGTGTTTGATTTTAAGCGAGCATTCAATCACATATGCATCCATTCCAGTGGTAAAGCAGTGATTCAAGTTTTCGAGAAAGGACTCAATTTGCCCCCTAAGACTACAAAGCCATTGAAGATAATTTTGTACATATTTGGCAATACTTCATCTTTGTCCACATGATATCAATTTTAGTATTTGGAAACCAAAGGTTGGAGATCTCACAGATTTGCCTTGGCAGTTGTTTGAGGAAAGAAACTTGCAGGAGCTACATTCTTTTCAACTAGAGAAGAATGATGCATGTAATTATCATATTGGCACTTTTCCAAGGCTGCAATTCCTTCATATGAGGCCTCAAATTGGGATTTTAGTGTTTTTGTGAGATTTTTCGAAATTTGTAATTAGCAGTTATCTTGTATTTGTGCATGTAATTGGCATAGTGAGTTGACAAATAGTGTTTCTGAAGTTAGTTTTATATTTTTTTGAAACCACTGCGCAAAAAGGGTGATTTTCATTTTGTAGATAAAAGTTTTTATTTTTCATTGTAAAGGGGATGGACAAAGGGTAGGCCATCATTGTGTAAGCAGGCCAAGGAGAAAGGAGGATTACTAAAATGTATAAATAGAAATTTGGATTAATAGATTTTGGGAATTTATATTTCCATTTGTATATGAGAATTGTTCTTTGTGCTTGATGTAGAGATTGTTTCCTACGTGTGGTTAATTAAACTCAAATCAATATATTCTAAGTCATTAAGGGAGTAGATGCCTAGGTATTTTGATTTCAATCGTTATCGTTTCTAGTATATTTAATGCAATAGAAATTGCAATCCATTTTTCAGTTATATCACTTGGGTTGACTAGGAAAGACTAATACCCATGAGCCCTAGGATTTTGACCTTCGATGTTATTCATCCACCTCATCCATTCATGCACAAGTCCCTAGGTGGTGCACTCCACTAAGAGGATATATCCACTTCCAACATAACGTTGTTCACACATTGCACACATGTGAAGTGGCTAGTGATGGTTTGGCATGGTCAAATGGTACCAATGTGCACATAATTTGAGATCTTATGAATTTTATGAAGACCCGTTTGCACAAGTGTCAAGGGAATTCAAATTTGACTTGGTCAAAGTGGGCATAGAAACACATTCTTCAAGGGCACATTCATTCTCTCTTTTAGGGGTAATTCATGTATGGTGAAGGTTTAATTGTGAACACAAAGCATAATTCTATGTATTTATTTCAATCAAATAGGTCCACAAGGCACCATTTCAAGGGCTTGCTAGAGGATTATTTTAGAGTTGTGTTTTTAGAGAAAGCACTAGTATTACACTTGGCACTGGTATACATTACTTGAAGAAGAGCCTCCTAGATGAGGCTTTAAGTTTGGAAAACAACTCATTTTCTTGGAACTTCACCACCCTCATTATTTGAAGGTGATTATTTCTAAAAAAATGCCTTCATTGTGGAGCTTTCCACAACATTCATACACCTATTAGAAATCCACCCTACCCATTTGACCAAGCTTTCTATTATTATTTTTGCACATGAAGAGGACAATTGCACCCAAACTTTGTCTTTATATGAAAGATAGAAGAATGACATGTGGTACCAAAATCATCTAGAACATTATATCCAAGCATTTTTCTATGAGTAAGTCAGCCCACTAATTAGTTTTGATATATATGTTTTACTATTTTCTTAAGAAAATAATATTTTATTGTACAAAACAATTGACCTAAAAATTATAACAAGATTTGCACGCTCTATGCATGCTCTATTCATGAGATGAATTGGATTAGTGGAGAATAATGGGGAGAAGCTTTCTTCACTTTTACAAACCTATTGTACAATATTGTCTTATTGTTCAATGTTTGTTCAAGAATATAGTGTAAGAGGGTTTGAAATTACAAATCTTTATTGAGGAAGGAGTTATTACAAAGCAATGTATTTGAGAATGACTTGTGATCTATTTCATTTCGTTGTGAAGTTTTAAGCTAGATCTATTGTATTTGGCGTGAATGTCTTAGGGTTTTACTTCCTCAATCTCGGTTTGATTTTAAATTTTAAGTATGTAATACTTAGGTCAAGTTCTTTAAAATTAGCATTCCATGTGACTCTTGCATAGTTCATCTTTCCTAGTTTGATGATCACCAAGCAATCTCCCAAAATGTTTGGGGACTTCAAACATCAAAAATAAGAGAACAAATTCTCAAGGGTAGCTTAGACCCTATATCCTGAGCAAGATAGGCACTAGTCTCCCATTCATTCATCACCCCAAAACCATTGTTTACATCTACATCATTTTTCCATCACAATCTTGGATAGGTTCTCTTTACTCACACTCTCATTACACAAAGGGAGCCTAGTTAACCTATAGTGAAACCCCGCATGACTAGAATACTTCTACTAAGTCTAAAGTACAAGGGAGTGTTGTTGAAGTCATAGTGGCCAATCTCCAAAGTCCCACAAGGCTAGTAGCCATCTTTGGGATTTTGAGAAAAGGTGTTGGTTTGTGTGGTAACACTTCTCATTGATGAGAATATGTCAATTTTGGACTTGTGTTTCCATAGCTTCCTTGTACTCCAATTTTCCTTCCATTCTTTCAATTTTTTAATAGAGCCCTAATACCCATGAGCCCTAGGATTTTGACCTTCGATGTTATCCATCCACCTCATCCATTCATGCACAAGTCCCTAGGTGGTGCACTCCACTAAAAGGATATATCCACTTCCAACATAACCTTGTCACACATTACACACATGTGAACTGGCTAGTGATGGTTTGGCATGAGCAAAGAGCACCAATGTGCACATAATCTGAGATCTCATGAATTTTATGAAGACCCATTTGCACAAGTGTCAAGGGCACCCATTCTAGCGTGAGAGTTTCAAAGTTGTAATTAGCAATTATCTTGTATTTGTGCATGTAATTAGCATAGTGAGTTGACAAATAGTGTTGCTAAATTTAGTGTTATATTTTTTTGAAACAACTGTCGAAAAAGAGTGATTTATGTATTGTAGATAAAAGTGTTTATTTTTCATTGTAAAGGGGATGGAGAAAGGGAAGGCCATCATTGTGTAATCAGGCCAAGGAGAAAGGAGGATTACTAAAATGTATAAACAGAAATTTGGATTAATACAATTTGGGAATTTATGTTTCCATTTGTATATGAGAATTGTTCTTTGTGCTTGACGTAGAGATTGTTTCCTACGTGTGGTTAATTAAACTCAAATCAATGTATTTTAAGTCGTTAAGGGAGTAGATGCCTAGGCATTTTGATTTCAATCGTTATCATTTCTAGTACATTTAATGCAATAGAAATTGCAATCCATTTTTTCAGTTATATCACTTGAGTTGACTAGGAAAGACTAATACCCATGAGCACTAGGATTTTGACCTTCGATGTTATTCATCCACCTCATCCATTCATGCACGTCCCTAGGTGGTGCACTCCACTAAGAGGATATATCCACTTCCAACATAACATTGTTCACACATTGCACACATGTGAAGTGGCTAGTGATGGTTTGGCATGGTCAAAGGGTACCAATGTGCACATAATTTGAGATCTCATGAATTTTATGAAGACCCATTTGCACAAGTGTCAAGGGCACCCATTCTAGCGTGAGAGTTTCAAATTTGACTTGGTCAAAGTGGGCATAGATGCACATTCTTCAAGGGCACATTCATTCTCTCTTTTAGGGTGAATTCATGTATGGTGAAGGTTTAATTGTGAACAAAAAGCATAATTCTATGTATTTATTTCAATCAAATAGGTCCACAAGGCACCATTTCAAGGGCTTGCTAGAGGATTATTTTAGAGTTGCGTTTTTAGAGAAAGCACTAGTATTACAATTGGCATTGGTATATATTACTTGAAGAAGACCCTCCTAAATGAGGCTTTACGTTTGAAAAACAACTCATTTTCTTGGAACTTCACCACCCTCATTATTTGAAGGTGATTATTTCTAAAAAAATGCCTTCATTGTGGAGCTTTTCACAACATTCACGCACCTATTAGAAATCTGCCCTACCCATTTGAACAAGCTTTTTATTATTATTTTTGCACATGAAGAGGACAATTGCACCCAAACTTTGTCTTTATATAAAGGATAGAAGAATGACATGTGGTACCAAAAACATCTAGAACATTGTATGCAAGCATTTTTCTATGAGCTCTCGACCTAAGTCACCCCACTATTTAGTTATGATATATATGTTTTACTATTTTCTTGAGAAAATAATATTTTATTGTACAAAACAATTGAGCTAAAAATTATATCAAGATTTGCACACTCCATTCACAAGATGAATTGGATTAGTGGAGAATAATGGGAAGAGATTTCTTCACTTTTACAAACCTATTGTGCAATATTGTCTTATTGTTTAATGTTTGTTCAAGAATATAGTGTAAGAGGGTTTGAAATTACAAGTCTTTATTGAGGAAGGAGTTATTACAAAGCAATGTAATTGAGAATGACTTGTGATCTATTTCATTTCGTTGTGAAGTTTTTAGCTAGATCTATTGTATTTGGGCTGAATGTCTTAGGGTTTTACTTCCTCAACCTTGGTTTGATTTTAAATTTCAAGTATGTAATACTTAGGTCAAGTTCTTTAAAATTGGCATTCCATGTGACTCCTGCATAGTTCATCTTTCCTAGTTTGATGATCACCAAGCAATCTCCCAAAATGTTTGGGGACTTCAAACATCAAAAATAAGAGAACAAATTCTCAAGGGTAGCTTAGACCCTATATCCTGAGCAAGATAGGCGCTAGTCTCCCATTCATTCATCACCCCAAAACCATCTTTTACATTTACATCATTTTTCCATCACAATCATGGATAGGTTCTCTTTACTCACACTCTCGTTACACAAAGGGAGCCTAGTTAACCTATAGGGAAACCCCCCTTGACTAGAAAACTTCTACTAAGTCTAAGGTACAAGGGAGTGTTGTTGAAGTCATAATGGCCAATCTCCCAAGTCCCACAAGGCTAGTAGCCATCTTTGGGATTTTGAGAAAAGGTGTTGGTTTGTGTGGTAACACTTCTCATTGATGAGAATATGTCAATTTTGGACTTGTGTTTCCATAGCTTCCTTGTACTCCAAATTTCCTTCCATTCTTTCAATTTTTTAATAGATTTCTAACTCATACTAAGCTTCAGACACTTGTTGCTCACATCTTCTCATACCCCTTCTCAATTCTACAACCCCACAGTGCACATCACTCATAATTGCAGCCATAATTATCTATGGCTCTAACACCAAATGTTGGCTCAAATGCTCTAAACACCACAAATGTATTGCTCCCAAATTGAAATGCCTAGGCTCCACACAACTCAATGTCTCCACTATACCAATTTGTGATAAACTAACCACACCTTGGAAGGCTTTGAGTTTTTAATAGAAAACAATAGACAAAATCCAAGACTTCATGGAATTAAACTACGAGTATAACTAACCACACCTTGGAAGGCTTTGAGTTTTTAATAGAAAACAATAAACAAAATCCAAGACTTCATGGAATTAAACCACGTGCATACCTCCATTCCATTGTTATTGTGATTTAGAGTTCAACACAAACAAACATAAATGTGATGGTACGTCAAGCCACAAGAACTTTAGAGCTTTAATGCTCGTCATTTCACTATCCCCATGTCTCACCAATTGTCCCTCCTCGGTGGAATCATTAAAACATGGGATATAAGATTATAAATCATAAGAAGTGAGACAAGACCAATTCCCCTAGTGAATTGTTCTTAACCTTCCAACTTCAATTGCCATTGTTCCCTCGGTTTGTAGGTCTCCCCAAGGGTTGTGATCTCTCAAAACCTTGGAAAAACATAATGTTTTCATAGTTTTAAGCCATTGCTTAAGATCTCTAAAGGAATCAAACAAACAAATCTTACAAGGTCAAATGGCAATGCACATAGCAGATTATCGTTAAAAAGTCTCCCAATACGATGATATTATACATCTTTGTTCTTGAGCAAAAATAGACGTTGTAGGAACCTCTATCCCCCAAGAAAACCTTAATTCCTATTTCCTTCAAGATCGAAATCCCACACCTGTCTCCCCTAACTGCTAGCCTTTTAAGGGTGTTGTATTCTATTACCTTTTTCCATTCGACCATTATGTGGCATCCTTGTCATTACATCGTTCCAACTGCATCAAGGCTCATGCCACATTTTCAATGACAACGACTAGAGTGCAACCACAACCACAGACATAGTTTACCTCAACAAGGTACTCTACATACTTAACAAGCGTTTTTGAAGGAAACACGTTGAAGAATGACAATATCTGGTTGAACAATGACAATATCTGTGGTTACTAAAACTCAACAACAATGTTCAAATATAGAGAATCCGCGTTTACAACAATTGTCAACTACAAACACTGATGGATGAGACGGTCTAGATTCAAAATATCAACTATTTGACGATAGATCGAGCTTTTAGCATTTTTAAGATACTGTCTTTGGTATCCCTTCAACTCTTATGTCGCATCCCTTCAATAAATATTTCTCTGCCCACATCAAAACTGACACCACATTTTCAATGGCAACGAATTGAGTGCAACGACAGAAAAGTTGCCTCGAGGAGGTATTTTGCATTCTTGCCAGAGGATTGAACAAGAACACGAAATCGCGGAATTGTAAAATCTGTGGTCAATAAAACTCCTGTGCTAATGGAGAAAATTTTAACTTCCAGCTAATCTAAGGACAGATTATCTGTAAGACATTCATTCCCTGCCACTAATTTTTTCACGACTCAGTAAGATTTTAGTACAAGCTTAAACTATCTTTTGCATAATGCCAGTAATCTTAAACTATCCTCCATATCTGTCATTAGATATTGTTTATGATTAGGCATAGGATACAAGGTATGTCAAAAACTGCAACTATGTTAACAGACTGGGAGATAACATAACCTGTGACAATGGAAAAAAATTAAAATGCGTACTAAATTCATGCAAATCCTAGCATTGGATTCGAGAATGGATGTCTATAAGTCGAATTAACTGCAGCTATATTAATAGATTTGGAGATAAACATACCCTGTGACGATGTAGAAAATTTTAAACACCAGTTAATTCAACAAATTGTCTATATAAGATATCCATTCTCAAGTCCAATGCTAGGACTTACAAGATTTTAGTACAGGCCTCAAAATATATTTACATGATGCTTGTTAATCTATGTACGAATTTGTTACATAAAAAGGAGATGTGTTATACAGCCTTGTATTACAGCCTTGTATGAGAGATATGTGTAACATCAATGCCTAACAATGCTGTAAAATATGACATAAATCAACCCAATATAATATTTTAGAAAATATAACCCAGTGTGGATGAGATGTGTAACATCCATTCTTATAAATAAAAACAATAAAATTAAAATTTGAAATGCAAACCAAAATATTTAAGAAGATAATACCAAATTATATATATATACCAGAGTAAGAGATCTTTTAAACACCAAGAGATTTGTATCTCAATATTTTTTTTGTTGTTCTTGGTACTTAAATAATATGGAGTTAAGATGGATCTACACTGGTCTATAAGACATCCATTCTCAAATCCAATGCTGGTAACGTTTTGATGCATTGAAAGATAGATTTAGTACAGACCTAAAATATTTTCGCATCCAACTTAAGTATTAAATAGTAAATACATTCTACCAGTCTAACTACAGATATTCTGCAGGAATCAGAATCAACAGTCCTAAATCTAATAATAGGCAACTACTCATTCCAAGATTGGGCGACCATTCATGAATGTAAATTACCATTGGATACCTACTACCTTGAGAAAATGCGTAGAACTATTTTATGATATCTGCTGTGTAAATGCAATGCTCTAGAACCCTATATGGCATTTCAAGTTAAAAAAGAAAAGATGTGGTTGCTAAGAATTTAGGGAAATAGAAGTTGGGACCTAACTTGTGGTATTCCATTCTTTACCATGCAAAGGCCCTCATTTCAATTCAAGATTCCAAAACGGGCATTAACAAGCATTTGCTACAATAACAAAAACTCATGATTTACACTTCAATTCATATTCATGAAGATTGATGCAAGCATTACTGAATACTTTTCAGTTATTATGATTCATATTCCATATCACAATGATGAAAAACAATATAAACATTGCTCAATACTTGCATTGATCAGAGACTATTATTATTGAAAAAATTTACATCAGAAGTTGTCTCTATTAAATCAGAAAGACAGAAATAGTGTCACCAGCCATCATTTCCTTTTGCAAGGACAGCAGCAATTGACACATTTGAAACAAGAACATTCCAAGAAAGAACATTTACCACAAGATATACTAGGTATTTTACAGCATGAATTGCATGTCAATTTCCAACAGGAACACTTCCATTTTTTCAGGAAGTTACACGAGCAGCAAGAGGCATCTAACTGAATCTTGGACTTCATACAACAACAGCTGGACGATGAAGTTGATGGACACCTTACACTGTTCAGAAAAAAGGAACCAAATTAGAATAAACACCTTCATGAATGTCTAAATCATATCGAATATAAAAATTTAGCAGGCCTTGGAATGCTTATAAACATAATGTGCAAAGGGATGTTGCCAAGAAGCAGGGCAAAGTGGGAGTGGAAGATGGCAGCAGTCCTTCCCAAAAAAATCCCACGAGTGAAGTGGTCCCCGGAGTGTTCAACACACATATTAATAGAAAATGGGCATGTGTGCATTGTGTGTGTAGCCCTGGGACACCCATGCAACACTTCTGCAAAATAAAAGAGAATGGCCAACATGCAAATTGGGGGAAGCAGTTCAGAGAAAAAAAAAATATTACCACTGAATGTCTCATGTGAATTCAAACAGAATAGAAAGCTAGCAGTGACACTGTATGACATAGGGTTCAAAAAGCAAATGGCCAACATGCAAATTGGGGGAAGCAGTTCATAATCAATGAATGAATTGAATTGATTTACAATGAGTAATGAAGCTCAATAAATAATACAAATGTATTTACAGAAATAGAAACAGCAAGTTTCTACGAAGAAATAGAAGCAGCAAGTTTCTTCTAATAAACTGCTAATAAGATCACAGACGATCTTATCCGAATGAGCATTAAACACTAAAATAGCATTATTCTAATACCCTCCCTTAATGCTCAATCTATTTACAACACCTATAGACCCTCTGAATTTTACAAACTTATCAAGACCAAGGGGCTTGGTGAAGATGTCTGCTGGCTGCTCCGTTGTGGGAACATACAGCAACTGAACGGATCCGTCTTCAACAAACTGTCGAATGTAGTGACAATGGGTTTCCACATGCTTTGTTCGTTCATGGAACACTGGATTCTTGGCAAGTTTGAGCACTCCCTGATTATCATAGAACAAGGGAGTAGGACCTCCCTGGGAAACATGCATATCCACAAGCATACATCAAAGTCAAACTGCCTCACAAGATGCCTTAACTGCTCCGCGATATTCTGCTTC